>APFE030865664.1:69003-182089 GCA_000404065.3 Pinus taeda | reverse complement strand
GATCTGTTCAATGAACCTAGTTGCCTTGTCCACATCACTGTGTCCATCAACCATGGTATCTTTACCAAAGAAAAATCCAAAGGAGACCTTGGTGTGAAACCAAAATAGGTCTCAAAAGGAGATCTCTGTGTAGAAGAGTGTTTTTCTCTATTGTGAGCATGCTACACATAACACAAATGTTCATTTCAAAGCTTAGGATGTTTGCTGCAATATCCTTTGAGTAACTGGATCACTGTCCTGTTAACTACTTTTGTCTGGCCATCAGTTTGTGGATGAAAAGCTGTGATTTTCTTCAGTTTGGTGTCCATTAGTTCCCACAGACTTGAGAAAAACCTCCCCACAAATCGGATGTCTGGATCAGATACAATGGAAGTGGGCAATCCAAAATGAACCCATACATGTTCAAAGAACAATTTTGCAGTTTGTTCAGTTGTAATCTGCTTATTACGAGGTATCAAAATGCACATTTCGTTGAACCTATCCACAACCACATACAGATAAACATGACCTTTCCTAGATTTAGGCAGGCCTCCAACAAAGTCCATGGAAACACTTTCCCAAGGGTGAGAAGGAACTGGTAATGGAGTGTACAGGCCTAGTTTTCTATTGTTGGGCTTGGTTTTGGCACACATACTACACCCTCTTACATATCTAGAAACTGCCTCATTCATTTTCGGCCAATAACAAAATCTTTGCAGATGTGCAATTGTTTTACTTACCCTAAAGTGACCTGATATCAGAGAAGTGTGTGCTTCTCTAATTATCTTTATTCTCTCAGTTTGTGGAATGCAGAGTTTCCCACAATGATATAAGGGTCGGTCCTTCACATGATAATCCAATTCTTCTACCCTTTTGCCTCGACTCAAAGTTGCATATACATCTTTAAAGTCTATATCTTGAGCATATTGTTCAATGTAGCTTTCATGTAGTACAAAATTATGCTTACGTATAGTAGATGCATTTATAATGGGTCTAGATAACATGTCTGCAACTTTGTTATGTATGCCCTTTTTAAATCTGATGACCAAATGAAACTGTTGTAGAAAACCCATCCATCTGTAGTGTCTTGATTGCTACAATTTAGTTTGGGAGTGCAGATATTGAAGTGGTTGATGATCGGTATGTATTACTGTCTCTTTTCCCATTAAGTAATGTTTCCACTTTTTCACACTCTAAACTAATGCATAAAATTCTTTATCATATGTAGGATAGTTAACTACTGCATAATTAAAAGTCTTATAATGATAACATATGGCTTTATCGTGCTGTGTCAACACTGCTCCCATGGCATAATCACTGGCATCTATTTGGATCTCAAATGATCATTGTAGTTCAGACAGTGCTAGTACAGATGTTGTACTAATCTTTTCTTTCAAGGTGTTGAAGGCTTTTTGATGTTTGCCTCCCCACTGAAACACCTTGTTCAATCCTGTCAAAGAATGTAAGGGAGCTGCAACTGAGGAAAAATTAGAAATGAACTTCCTCCAATACTGTGCTGCTCCTAAGAAGCTTCTCACTTTTGTAGCAGACTTGGGTTTATGCCAGTTTACAATGACTGCCACTTCAGAGGGATCTATTTTTAATTCACCACGCCCTGCTATATGACCCAAATAATTGAGAGATGTTTTGCCAAATTCACATTTTGAGAGTTTAACATAAAGTTTTTCTCTTTTCAAAACATCTAATGTCTGCTTAACATGCTTTAAGTGTTCTTCCCACGTTTGACTAAAAATCAAAATGTCATCGAGATACACAATAATGAAATCATCAAGAAAAGGCCTGAGTACATCATTCATTAATATCATGAAAGTAGCAGGGGCATTGGTCAAGCCAAAAGGCATAACCAGCCACTCATACAATCCCTGCTTTGTTTTGAAAGGCAATCTTCCATGCATCTTGCTCTGCAACTCTGACCTGATGGTATCCACTATGCAAATCCAGCTTGGTGAAATAAACAACTTCCTTTAATTGATCTAAAAGATCATCTATGCGAGGAAGGGGATAATGGTTTTTAATTGTTATCTTATTCAGTGCTCGGTAGTCAATGCACATTCTCCACGAGCCATCTTTCTTTCTCACCAAAATGATTGGTGACCCACATGGTGATGTGCTAGGCTCGATGAACCCCTTCTCAAGCAACTCCTGTACCTGTTTCTTGATTTCGGCATTCTCTAAAGCAGACAACTTGTACATTCCAATGTTAGGCAATGGAACATCTTGTTGCAAAATAATATCATGTACTATTTCCTTTTTGGGTGGCAGACCTTTAGGTTCTTGAAATAGGACATCATACTCTGAAACAATCTTTTCTATATCAGCTTGCTACTTAGCATTTCAGCCCTCAAATACATTGGTTTGATCAGGTTTCTTTTCTTTTACAACCATTAGTAAGAATTGTTTGCACGAATTTATCATTCTTTTCATCTGCCTTGAGTTTATGAGAGTATAATTATTCTTGAGCTTGTGAGCTCTTACAAAGTATTTGATTCCATCTTTAACAAGTAGATACTTGTTCTCAGCTCTATATAAAATATCTTTTCTATCATACAAGTAAGGACTCCCTAAAACAATTCCACATTTCAAAGGAATTATGTCTAACTCAACCTCATCTACAAATGCTGACCCAAAAGAAAACTTGAGTTTGCACTGTCTAGTCACTTGTAGTTGTGCTTTATCATTCAACCATCCTAATGGGCATGGTTTCTTGTGAGGTGTAGTTGCTAATCCCAATTTCTTTACAATTGCTGCAGAAATTAAATTTATGCGTGAGCCACTATGAAACAAAGTATCAATATTTTGATGTTTGTAAATAACTCGAATATGAAAAAGCTCATTTCTTTTTCTCTCATTCTCTTCATCAATAATAGATTGTGCATAATTACTAGTAGATGTTTTAGAATTCTTACCTTTTATACCTGTAGCTGCAATGGATGTTTCATCTCCCGAGTCTAACCCCAAATCTTTCTGAATAGCTACAGTAGTCTTCTTCTTCTTGCCCTCGAACTTCTTAGGTCTAAGCTCTGGATGCAGAATCTGACAATGCTCGTCATCATGCCCATCCTTTTTCCAGTGAGTGTATGAAGCTTTGCTCTTATGTGCAGCGTTAGCCCTCCTTGCTTTCCATTTCTACTTCCTTTTCTCCTTGCTTTCCATTTCTGCTTCCTTTTCTCCTTGCTCTTGCTTGCAGTGGGTTGGGATGATCCCCCAACTTCTAGATTTCCATTCTTTCCTCTAGCTTCTAGATGAGTAGCTTGTACATATACTTCATCTATACTAGTGGGATTAAACATGAGGATGGTATGCCTCATGTAGCTGTGTAGACCACCAATATACTTCAATAGAGTCTCTGGTGAGTCTAATGAGATTCCTAGGATCAATGCTCTCTTTCTAAATTCTTGAGTGTACCCTTGCACACTTCGCCCTTTCAACTGTCGAAGAGTTTTCCAACTCATCATGGCTTGTTGCATGTAGGCCAATGGATAGAATTGCTTTTTTATTGCAGAAACAAATTCACTCCGGACAGTGATAGTCTTACCATGTCTTTTCATGTCAGCTTGGGTTCTGCCTTCCCACCAAACCAAGGCAATGCCTCCCAGGCGTAGGCTTGCTAGCTAAATCTTGCTCTTGTCTGAGTCGATATTCTACACACTACAATACACATCAATTTGTCTAATCCAATTGTCCAACTTTTCTGCATTCAACTCTCCATCATATATAGGTAAATCAATTTGACATCTAGTTTGATCAAAGATGCTTTCTTTTTGTTTTCAGTGTTGTTAGGAGGTGTGATAAATCTTTCCTCTTTCCCTTTGCCTTTTGAGTGGTCATGGGAATGTGACTCATCTTCACCTTTGTCTTGCTTAGAGCCTGATGAATCTTCATCCATATGTTTCCTAAAGTCCCTATACATTTCTTCTACCATGGACTTTATGGCTAGGAAACTTTCTTTGAATTGAGGGTCTGGCCCCATAGAACCTTCCTCTGACATTGTCTTCCAAGGATAGACTCTCCCAATTTTAGGATTAGTTTCGACCAACTCTCCTTCTCCTAATTTGAGCTTTGATCTAGTGAGCATTCAACAACTAAACCACCACAAGCTTGTCTAACCTTGACAACCTAAAGCTCTGATACCACTTGATCTGAAAATCACTCTTGAGTGATCTCAGTTAAAGAATTATTGAATGAAGGTATTACAGACTCATGTGCTGGTGTGTGTCTATGTTATTTTAGACAACAGATCGATCAGATTGAAAAATACACAAACACTGGAAAATGGAAAACAGTAAGAGAAACACAGTAAGAAAATACAAGAACACAACAAATTAATAAGGAATTCACCCTATCCTCCAGGGCTACGTCTCTGATCCAGCTTTCAGTGGTGGCCTTCTTTTATTGTGTCTTTAAATCAAAGATTTACAATGAGGAGCTCAACTTGAGTCTCCTGAAATAGAAATGATGCTTGGTAGGGTGGTTCTTGGATTCCCCAAGCCACTAGAGTGCACAGACTCTTTTCCTGTCCAAGTCTTGACCTCTCTGGTCTTTAATGGGAGGAGCCTAACGTGGTGCTCAATTCCTGGCAGATCCTCTCAGGGATTGCTTGAACCTCTCAAGCTTTCTATCTGCTCGATGTTGCCTTAGGCTGCAGGTCAGCTCGGCCCCCTGTCTTTCTGCTTCTTGCTTCACTGTCTCTTCCTTTCTCTGTCTTCACTCTCTTCTCCTCTTTGTGTCTTCTATTCTGTCTGTTCATGGATTAAAGCCAGTTTGTCTCACGACTGTTCAATTCCCCTTTCGCCCTCATTGGATCGCCTTCTACAACTCTCTTGGAGTTCCCTATATTTGCATCATCGTCAACGGCTCACAAGGAGTGGCCACTTGTCCTCTTACGAACTACGCCAGCCCTTCCTCGTCGGTTCGGTTTTTCGGTTATATTGTGGAATGAATCATCTGCCAACTCAGTGGTCAACTCGGACTTCAGAATTCTTTATGCCGCGGCTTAATCCCCTGTTAAATCTGATTCCTCCATCGGCCGTGATCTCCGTCGTCAGATCTGGAGCCTCCGGATCCTACGCCATTCGCTCGTTTCACGCGGTTGACCTGCTCGACCATCAGCGCGCGATGAGCAGTGGTTTTCTCTCTCATCGGCCTGCCACGCGTTGGGCACTGAATGGAATCGCTCATTTTTCTCCAAATCCTCTTACCGCCCAAGGGTGCCCCCGATATACTACCGGTTTTGGAGTGTGGGTCCCGCCTTTCGCCTTAGCGTTTTCCCCACGGTTTCCCGGCTTCCATGCGACTGAGCGCTTTGGGGCTCTTTCCTTTTCGAGGGGTTTTGCCCAGCGATGCGCGATTCTAACTGTGCATCAGAAATGCCCTCTATTTCCCGATCTGGGCTTCCTAAGTGCCAATTTTGCCTCCTGCGCAGTCTCCATGGGCCTCGATTAGTGTGCTTTGACCGAGGTCCTCGTCGTTCCTCGCTGGCTACAAACTGCCACTGTCAGAGGTCTTCCTAATCGCTCTTTGTTCAAAAATTCGAAGTCTATCCTATTTTGACACAGTCATGGCATCTTGATTATTTTTCATGGATACAATTCGGATCAAAGAAGGATGGGTCTATATGGCCTATCCATGTGCTTCTGAGGGAAATACCTTTAATTAACTAGACATACTAGCCAAAAAACTATAGAGGAATGTGGAAACGGTAAAAAAATGTTTCACAATGCGAGCAGCCCGAGTTTTATATGTCAACCTACTTACTTGATGGGATATGTGCCCGAAATGAATTCTCGGGTCTAGAGTGGAAGTGGACCAAGCAAAAATCTCTTGTCCATACCTACTGAAAGATGTTATCATAGGTTGATTATAGGGAAGTCTATGAGAAGATAGTTGAACACTTCATTGTGGTGCTATATCATATGATATTTGAGGTTGAGGCACCTTACACTATTGAAAAATCCAACAAAGCTATCACAAAAGTCACAAATTGGTTTACATATTCTCAAGGCACACTTATCGGAGTCTTCAAAGCTTATAATCCCCCACATCTTATGCCTAAGTATGTGAAGGATAAGGTAGTCATGTAAGATGTTATTTACTAGCTATGCACAAGATTGTCACAACAATTTCAAATGTTGAAGAAGTCACCTTGGCCTATCTTCCCTCTGCAAGTAGAGTCATATGAATTAAATAATATGAAGGTAGGAGAAGCAGACGTTGAAGAATTTAATCGCCTCATATTCAACGAGATGATATTCCACCAATATGACCCTAGAGGTGTATGTAAACAACATTGGGTAAAGTTGAGGTACACTTGGCTATATGCTTCCGTCTCCTGGGAGGATGAAGAAAAGATCAAGAATCATTACAGTGCTTCCGGGGAAGTTGGACTGGGTGATGAAGCAAATCCTTTTCACATAACACATGTGCTAGATACTTATTAAGAAGGGACCTAGTAGAAAATGGTTTCTTAGGTTAATAACTCGCGAAGAGAAATCAAGGACATGATGTTGAAGAAGAGAGGATTAAGAAGTTCAAATTTTAGTCGTACACTAACAACGCAATTGAGGTTGAATGGAGAAGGAAGTAATTCGAAGAATTCGGGAAAAGGGAACAAGAGGAAGAGTGTAAGAAGAAAGAAGAGCAAGAAAATAAGAAGCTAGAGGACATGCAAAAGAAGAAAGAGGAACTAAAGAAAAGAAAAAATGGGGAAGTGTAGATGAAGCAACAAAAAGAATCTCTCAGAAAACAAAGGGAAGAAGAGGAGTAGCAGAGGCTAAAGGTTGAAGAAGAAAATAGGAGGAAACAGGAAGAGTAGTTTGCAAGAAAGTTCGAGGAATATTTGGAGGCCCAAAATACCGATGATGAATAAGAGGAGGATAACTAGGTAGTAGATATTGAGTCGATCGTGACACCTTTGAGCACTCAAATTTAAACTCCTCTAACTAGCAAGCACATTCCTTTCATTGAAATGGGGATTCCATCTCCACCTAATGAAAGAATCATGGACATCTCCAATAAATTCACCTTTGATGAGTTGAAAAATAAGATCATACTGAAGAGAAGGAAGTACTTACCAAATGATCTTGATCATCTTGTTTCCATTCATACATAAATGGTTATTGTATCAAACACCAGGATCAATCCTAGAGCACTCGCTTCAACAAATGTCACCTTTTCAATAGCCACAAAGAAGAACATAAATTTTCTAATGCAAAGTAATAAACAATTGGAAAAGGAATTGGCTAATGCGAAGCAACAAATTGATCACTTCCTTGTTGAAAATAAAAGGTTGTCTTCCACCAATTCTAGTAGATACAAATTATAGTCATCAACAATTGAGGAAATCAAGCCATTGGAAGATACAATGAAGTGTATTAAGAGATGATCACTTTGCATCAGGAAATGGTACCCTTGTATGAAGTTTAGAAAGGATCGCAAGAAAAATCGAGCATCTTATAGTTAGCTTATATAGCTATAGATACGATCTAGGATTAGGGCACCAAGTATTTAAATGCACCAGCATCGTTGGTTGGGAAACCAAGGTATGAAGTTGATATGGATAAAGTAGAGATAAGAATGCACATGAAAACTTATGACTAGCTCAAAAATCACATAGCCAACACTATGTCAACATATACGATGTTGTACAATAGTTTGGAAGCCTTGGTGCGAGTACACAAAATACCTTCTATTAGTGCACTTGGAGAGGTAAGACATAGGAATATTATCAGGAAGGAGCTAGAAGAATTCTTTAACCGCATCAGACAAGGGACCACCTAAGATGACTTAGAAGTGACTAAAGACCTTGTTCTGCTATATGTAATTGAGCTAGTCAAGTTACATATGAAGCTAGTCATGTTGTGGAATAATGTATAATAAGGCTCAAAAACTATATATCCATATGCTTTGGATGGAAAGATCAGATATAATCTAGATGTACCACAAAAGTTTGGAGATATAGTGGCAGAATATAAAGCTTGTCGTTAAAACATAGTTTTCCTAATGTGAACACAAATGTGTCTATTTTTGTTTTGCCACAAATTTCTGAAATGTAATTTTGTAATTGAAAATAATAAAAATGTAAGATGTGTGTGCAAGTTTAAGAGTCACATGTGGAATGTGAAGAGTCACTAGGAACTCCAAAGGTCATAGTGTTAGAAAATGTAACTAGCTTTGGTCTTCATAATTGTCAATGTACTCATGTCATTTTGTATATCTTATGTAACAAGTAATAGAAGAAAGAAAAAATATTATTTTCAAGCATGGGTTTCATGCTTATTTTGATTGGTCATCTAGGTTAAGAATTTTCTTCATGCTTCTAAGGTTCATCATGTCATAAGGATAATTGTCATGAGTCAAGAGAGTTAATGTCATGTATATAAGATCCATTTGGGCAAGTTGTATCATGTAAAAGAATTTATTTTGAGTCTAAAAAGTCAAAATAAGCCTCAAAGCACAAGTCGGCCCTAATTGTGAGAAGTTAGCCTAGAAGAGGCTACTCAACCTCATGAAATACATACATATACAAGTGACTTCGACCTCATTTGGCATACATTCAATTTGTACAAGAGACAAGTTCGATCTGAAGTAAGGGACAAGAAGGAAGCAAGAGCGAAGGTCAAGGAAGCAAGAACAAATCAATAAAAAGAAGAAAGATTTGTTTTTGAGCCTTATTCTCTCACACGTGCGAAGGAGTTATTCTGCAATTATTGCAAGGCTGAAAGTTGTAGGTCGAGGTTGCAGATCCGGGTTATGGGTTGAAACTAAGATTTGAAGCAGATTGGAGGAGGATTAACCCTTGTTGACTTGGTTGATCTTTGACCTTCGTGGGAGAGATTCTTAGAGGGTTGACTTGGTTCTTGGAGGAGGTTTTAATTTTGGTCTTAGGGTCTTGGAATTCTCATTTGAACTGATTCTATAAGAAAATAAGAGATTATTTTTGGTTTTTCTCCTTGGTGGGGTTTTGCCTTGGCTTGGAGCCTACTTCTTATGTCTATTATTTTATTGTATATGCTCTTGATAATTGTTTGATGAAAAGAATCTAACAAAGAATAATAAGAGGTTAATATAAGTTCACAAGCTTTTATCAAGGTTAAGGATAATTGTTTAAATAGTTTCCCTACTAGATTCTCCAACATGGTATCATAAATAAGGTGAAGAAAGAGAAGGAAGTTTGAAGATCATCTTGTTGATATAAGAAGGGATTGCTTGTCAAGGGGAATAATTTGCAAAAGGACACAAGGAAATAATAAGAAGACCTATTGACCTAGAAGGAATATTATTGCATCAAGCTTTCATCGAAGACCTCATCATCTTAGGAAGGATCAAGCTCCCACTGAAGGAAGGAAGAATAAGTTATTTTTGAAGATCTAGTACACTCTATCATATTAAAGAAAAATAAGCATCTAATAATCTTGGGATCATCATCCACTCTTTGAAGTTGTTTGAAGACACTATTGTTAAGGGCATTCTAAAAGTCATCATTCTAGGGAACCTTTGAAGTCTCTTTGAAGGTCTTTAAAGCATCAAGATAGTTGGAGACATCATCAACAAGGACACTCATTTGACAAGTAACTATCAATTTATGCTCCATGTCTCAATCTACACATCAAATGGCTACATTTTGCAAGGAAAGCAACAAGCTTGTTGGGTTAGCAAACTTTGTAGCATGGAAGAAGAGGATTGATTTGGTGTTCACAGAAAATGAGGTCATGGAATATGTTCTTGGTGAAGTGACTCAACTAGACAAAGAGAAGACTCAAGAATTAACAAGATACAAAAAGGGATAATTAAGAGCACATAGGATTCTTATTGAAACCATAAATGATCATCTAAAATAATCTATGATAATTTGGTGAATTTGTACTCTATAAGTACATCAGGTTAGAAGATATCCTTGAGGATCAAAATATATAATAAGGAAGTCAAAGGATGAAGACATGGACAGTTATCTTATGAAGATATCACAAATAAGGGTTCAATTGCAAAGGCTTGGAGAAGTTGTTTCTTATTCATAAATGACTACTTGTGTATTAAATGTTTTTCCACCCGATTGGAGCAATTTTGCAACTAGTGTCTACACAAGAAAGGATACTACTCCTTTTAATGAAATATGGTCTCAATGTATCTTGGAAGAAACAAGGATAAAGTCAAAGGTTGTATTATCACTTAGAACTAAAACTGATATATGTAACTTTTCATCCTAGCCCGATGACAAAGGTCAGTGCTAGTCTATTTTTGTTTTAATTTTCTTCCCTTAGAGTCTGAAGTTTTGAAGAGATTTTGAGTCAAGTTATTCTCAGCTCCCATTGGTTCCCCTCCATCCACCATTGTTTTATAGCCACCTGTCATCTTATGTCAGTCACCGAGCCTTTTTGTAATTTCGCAGCGCATATACACTATTAAAGTGTTTTTGCAGCGCAATCCCGATTAGGTAGTTTCGCAGCACAATCCCGATTAGGCAGTGTCGCAGCGCAATCCCGATTAGGCAGTTTCGCAGTGCATCATTCAAATTTAAAACTGAAAGCGCTGCGAAATCATGGATTCGTACATTTCGCAGCGAATCTTTCTCGAAATGTCAAGTCCGTTAGGTGAGTCATAGGCTGTGTCTTCTCATGTCAGCTCATGTACCCCTCTTATCACATTTCACCACTCATTGCCACTATCACCACCACTAGATCTGTTGATACGCACGAATCATCATTTCCAAGAAAGACCACCGTGCATAAATCTTAATGATGGTTGTAAGTCTTGCATGAATGACAAATCTGCAAGATTACAACTTGAGAGATTTTAAACGACAAAATTTAAAATTCAACTACAAAGATAATCAAGCGAGGCTGAATCCAAGAAGCTAAATCACAATTCAAACCAGAGCTGGTAGTCATTGTTTGTGAATATTTGGAAAAAGCAATGGAGAAAAAAGAGCACAGATCCGGCAAATGTCTAAGGACTGAGCCTGAAGGCCTAGATATAACGCTTAGAAATAAAGAGGTGGAGAAGGCATTCAAAAAGGCCGGGTGCTGGAATTTTTGCAAAAAGTTACAAGGAGGACACGCACAGGTAACCAAAGAATTTGCGCTTAACTTCACAGGCTTGAATTCAAAGGTAGCTATGATAGAATTGCAGGTTTCGCCAGAGGTGATATCTACTGTGACAGAGATCCCACGAGGACAGGAGCAATGGTTTAAAAATTTCAAGTTTGACATGAATCCTTGCAAGGAGTTTTTGAAGGATGAATTTGTAAATGAAGATTTAAGTAAGGCAGTGCCCAGGAGTTATGTCAAAGAATATTATGCTCACTTACTCACCTGCATACAAAAGTATCTAACTTACGAAGGAAGGTATAACAAGGTTTACTCATACCATTTTAAACTCCTTTTGCATTTCACAGGGAAGGTCTCCATAGACTTACCTTTTTATCTTTTCCGTAGTTTGAGTAAGATGTGTGATAAGGTACAGCTGAGGAAAGAGGATTGTGAAACCTCTTTGTTTCATCATGGTTTGATCAAACTACTGGTTTTAGATGAGCTCCAAAAGGTAGACAGAGATTGGAATTCGTTCATTTTTATGGCTGGCTTCAAAAGCCAGACTGGCCTCACTCCTCTACCTGCAAGAGATTTTACAATAACTGAGCTCCAAATAGAAGCAAGAGCTAAAAGAGTTCCAAATTCACAAGCAAGAAAACAAGTGAAGCCACTCATCATCCAAGATCAACCTTAGCAATCAACTAAGGGAAAAGCTCATGGTAAAAAGACTGTACCTGAAATAAGCACATCTGAAGTAGTCTCAAGGATAAGAACAAGAAGCCAGATGAATAAGGAAAAAGGTAAAGTTGTAGCAGTTGAAGAAAGTCCAGTGTCCAAGGGAAGTCTAAATGACTTATTACAGGCTATTGACTTTGAGAAGTCTCTACCAGTTCAAATTGAGTTGATACAGTCAGAACAAGAAAGTACCAAGAAAGCCAAAGCCTCAAAAAGGCTTAAATTTGATGAGCCAGCTGAAGAGTTTGTTTTTAAACCTAGAAGGCCCATGACAAGGAGATTCCAGCAAGTACAGGAAGCACCGCCAAGAACAGAGGAAACAGGGGAAGGGACACAACGTCAGCAAAGGAAGAACACAAACAAAACAGTCATTACATCTAAAGAAGACAATATAGCAGACCTGAAGAGCCAATTGGAATCAGCTAAGCATGAGATTGCCAAATTGAAGAAAGCTGCTAGAAGACATGCAGTCATACAAGCAAACTATTATAGAATTAAAACTCTATGGGAAGAGAATGCAGCTGTAGAAGTGGTTGATTGCAATACACAATTTCACACCTGAACAGTACCAGCAATCAAAGAAGCCAAGTACATCAGAATGATTAATATGCATCTGAGAGCTGTGAATAAGGTTATGAAGAAACAAATTGAAGATCTGAAGGCACAACTAAGCCAGCTTAAAGGACCTGCTAAATGAGTTTACATTTCAAGTAAGATTTTGTTTCAAAATTTTGATAAGTTTGCTTGATCTTATCTTTCTGAAGAAATCTAAATCCCTATTCAGCCTTTGGAAAGTCTAAATAAGTTTTTGGCAATCAAGCACTCGGTTAATAAAGGTCTCAGGTTAAAAATAAGGTTTTTTTTAAACAACTCAGCAGTTTCGTAGCGCGCTACGAAACTGCTGAAGGTGATGATTTCAACATAAATCAAGCAGTTTTGAATTTGAAGCGAGAAAATTTTGAAAGACAGTTGTATACAACAAGAACACCTAAAGTTACAACAGCCAATCAGACTAGCACAAGTGGAAATAAGTGGTTTGGATCAAAAAGTGGCATTTTGTCATATCATAAGAGAATTGAAGCATGCATCAGACAGCTTGAATGCGTTTTCCTTTTTGTTTTCAAAACGTTGGATGAAAAATCATCAAATCAGGTTTCATAACAGTGGACAGCACATCAAAACGTGGCCACCGTCATATTTTGAGGGACAACAATAAAAAAAAACCGACTTATGAAGATTTGAAAACCATAAAGCCAAGAAGCAAGGATAGTCTCCTAATTTTTATGGACAGCGAAGAAGATGCAGCATTCAAGGGCAGCGTGGAGCATTAAAACACCCATCTCAGCCAAACTGAAAGAGAACTAGATGTCAAAGAAAGGGATTATCTTAATCAAAGCCATTATGCATTTAATATGGAGTTAGAGTCATATTTGATTTAGATCTCTAAAAAACTCCAGTCAACACTTTGTTGTATTTATTAAGTAGTTAGAGTTTAAGAGTTGTCAGTAATAGAAGTAGTTTCCGAATTCCCCTCATGCTTGAGGAGGAATCTCAATTAATTAGAATAAGAGCTCTATATATAGCTGAAACAGCAATGTAATCAGGGTTGGAAATTTTATGAAAACACTGGTATTTGGCTTATGTAAAACTCAGTTTCAATAATACAAGTTTGGCTTTACTTCTCAGGATTCATGAGGGATCTTTATGTTCAGAATATATGATGTTTTTCTTTTCCTAATTATTGCAGTGGTATGGATGTATAATCACTCAGAATTCACTGAATGTGCTCTGACTTCCTGTATACATTTATAAACTGTGTGGTCCTATATGAGTTTATGTTCTGAATGTTTAAATGTTGAATGCCCTGACTTCTATGTAAGGTTGAGTTTATTGTGATATTGAGATGTTGTTGACTCCATAATCCCAATGGATAGTAGTTAATGTGTTTCCACCATTCATATTTTTCATAGTTATTCTACAAGAGTTAGCCATCTTATCTATAATCAAAATCCTTAATCCATTCAGAGAGAGCCCTCTCAGGTTGAGGAGGCTAAGCCTTAGCCTAAAGTAGGTTTGAAATAGTTACTTAGAGTCAACCTGACCAGCAGCCTATCAGGATCTGATTTTGAGATAACAGGTTGACACCAAATCAAATGAAAAATCTCAAGATTTTGTTGTAAATTCAAAGAAGAAGAAGAAAGGAAAGTTTGGAAAGTCTAAAGGAAAACAAGATATGTCCAAGATACAATTCTTTGGATGCAATGAGTATGAAAATTTCAAGAGGGACTTTCCAAACAAGAAAAATGACAAAAGGAAGGAAAGGAGTGAAGCTCACATAGTTGAAGAAAAGGGAGAATCTGAGAAGAAGTTAAAAGGAGAAGATTCTAAGGATATTTGTTATTGAAGGGAGATCCATCTCTATCAAGTTCATTTTAAATTTGCCTTTCTTTTATTAGAAAGTAGAAAGTAGAAAGTAGATTAGAATACACCTTTGCATTCTCTAGAAGAGTCTTGTTTTTTTGGAAAAGGATGGCATCATATGAAGAAGAATATGATAGTAGGGGAATTAGAGTCTACATAATCAAGTTACTTTGTAAGGAATCATCTAGCTTACAAGAATGAGAATATTGGGACCATATTGCACATTATATTTTATCCAAGCATTTCTAACATAATGTTAGAGGTAGTCATCTTGCAAAGGAGAATCATCAAGATCCTCCAACAAGAACCATCATTTAGGAAGGTTCTTGGAAGAAGTGTTATGACTGGTATATATTCCATGTAGTATGGAAACAATAGTCCTACAGGATGAAGGTATGCAGATGGTTGAGTTATAGAGTTAAATTATTTCTCCTCTTAAAGGAAATCTTATTTTCAATAAGGTTGGAAGAAAGCTCATTCAAAGAAAGTATGGTTATATGATTGTATGAAAGAAAATGTATGCATTTTTTTTAAGTAACTATTCTCTAAGGTAGGGCTCATATATATAAGAATATTACAAAAGGAGTTGGTTATAAAAACGTGCTCAGTAAGTCCTCCAAATGGTTACTCGATGCTTGGTAGAAGAAGTTTGGTATACTTTGGAATGGTTAAGGATCAAGACTCTTTCAAAAAGTGACATGATTTAGACATGATGGTATTGATCAACATCGAATATGGTTTCCTGAAGAAAGAAAGAGAGTTGATAATGACAAATCTTAAAAGAAGAAATTGCAGCTTGTTGGTCAGTTTGTTCCATAGGCACTTTGATTACAAGTAATTAGCATGGAGAAGGATCTTTGGTAAAAGATGAATATATACCATGCGAAAGGATGTTGATCTCAGAAGTAACCAAAATCCAAATAGGCCATCATATTGAGGTAATTTTGATATTGATGTCTTGGTTTTGGTTATCTGGTCAATATATGTTTTTCTACCTAAAAGGAAATTGGGGAAAATCATAATGGAAGTTGAGGCAAGTATATCTACAATTGTTGGTTTTGAACTCAATTAAATGAATACATGGATTGAGTTTATGGTTTCGGTAATCCTTGAAGGATTGTATGGTCAAGATGTTTACATCATCTTGCTATTAATAGGTAATAGTACAAAGAGATAATCGGATGTTCATATGAACGATGAGGATCACATTCATGTATAAAGGGAGCTATGATTAAGCTCTACTTTTATTGGATAAATATAATTCCTTTGTTGATGATGACTAGAGAAAAGTAATATGAAAGGTTGATGGCCTGAATCTTGTCATGGATTGGCTCTAGTACATTCAGGAAGATGAAAACTCAATTTCATGAAGAAACGAAGAAGAGGAGGAGCCATGTAGTTACTTGAGATCTCCATGAAGGACTAGTAGCTAACGTATTGATGAAGACACTTGAAAGCTTCTCAAATGAAAGGTAAAAAAATATCCTCTATGCTTTATAGGGTGTAAAAAATCTCCTTATATGTTTGAGAAGGAGAAAGGATCTATTCCCCAATCAATATGGAATGAGTATCTCCTTTCTAGGTTGAGAGGGAATGATGTTAAAGACATCATATTCTCCATGTGTCATGCACTAGACCAGGACTAATAACTGTAAGTCTTAGTGAAGGCAATAGGAAGGAGAATGGAGGATTGGATAAGCATCTAAGATTAATACTCCTTGAGGATATATAATCCAAGATATGAAGTAGCCTTGTTGACTGACACTCTTTGAGGGTTGGAATGGTATCCAAGACAAAAGTGGTCAAAGAGGAATGATATTCTTTGAGGATTGGAATGGTATCCAAGGCAAGATTGGTCGAAGAGGAATGTTATTATTTGAGGGTTGGAAATCCAAGATAAGAATAATCTTAAAAGGAAATACCTAGTGAAAATATAGACAGATTATGTACCTTGAGGGGTAGTGTGGTGTCTCGCATAAAGCCTCCCAACATTATTCTCTGATATAAATAGAGATTTTCAAGTTAAGGCCTTACTATGTTGACAATGTTGGTTATGATGATGCTTAAAGATGACTTACCAATCCAACTCTTCTTATAAGAAATATTTAGTTTGAGAATATCCTTGCAATGGTTGTACAATTATGAATATGTCCCTAGTTAAGAGGGAGTGTTGGAAAATGTAACTAGTTTTAGTCTTCATAATTGTCATTGTACTCATGCCATTTTGTATATCTTAAGTAACAAGCAAAAGAAGAAATAAAAATGATTATTTTCAAGCACGGGTTTCATGCTTCTTTTGATTGGTCATCTAGGTTAAGCATGTTCTTCATGCTTCTAGGGTTTTTCATGTCATAAGAATAATTGTCATGAGTCAAGAGAGTTAATGTAATGTATATAAGACCCATTTGGCCAAGTTGTATCATGTAAGTCTAAAAAGTCAAAATAATCCTCTAAGCACAAGTCAGCCTTAACTGTGAAAAGTCGGCCTAGAAGAGCTTATTCACCCTCATGAAAGACATATATACAAGTAGCTTCGAACTCATTTGACATATATTTGATATACACAAGAGAAAAGTTTGATATGAAGCAAGGAACAAGAAGGAAGCAAGAGAAAAGGTCAAGGAATCAAGAAGAAATAAAGAAAAAGAAGAAATATCAAGTTTTAAGCCTTATTCTCTTACACATGTGAAGGAATGAGGTTTTATGTAGTTATTGTAGGGTTGAGAGTTGCAAGTTGAGGTCGAGGTTGCAGATACAAGCTAAGGGTCGAAACTGAGATTTGAATCAAATTGAAGGAGGATTGACTCTTGTTGACTTGGTTGATCTTTGACCTTCTTGGAAGAGATTATTGGAGGGATGACTTGGTGCTTGGAGGAGGTCTTAATTTTGGTCTTGGGGTCTTAGAATTCTCATTTGAAATTTTTTATAAGAAGATAATAGATTATTTCTAGGTTTTTCCCTTGGAGGGGTTTTTCCCTGGCTTGAAGCCTACTTCTTGTTTCTATTGTTTATTGTTTATGCTCTTGATAATTTTTGATGAAAAGAATCTAACAAAGGACAACAAGAAGTTAATATAACTTCACAAGATTTTATTAGGGTTAAGGGGAATTTCTCAAATAAATTCCCTACTAGATTCTCCAACATATAGAGGACCTCAAGAGTCACAAGGGAGCTCAAGAGTTACATGGAAGGTGAAAGGTCACCTCATTTGTTATAAATAGACCCTCATGCCTCATATAAAGGACTTGAGCCTTGGCTTCTCTAACTAAGCATAGGAGAGAGAGATAATTCTTTTGAGGAGATATTTGTGGATTCATGTTCCACTATTGGAACAAGAGAGACATATTTTTAATTGCGTATATTGGCACTTTCACTTGATATTTGAAGGTCTCAGAGTCATGCGTACTTTTCATGCATGTATCTAGAGTGTTGTAAGAATTTTCTTTTGATGTTTTTGGTATATGTATATGTTTATATGTGTTAAAGAGAATGAACTATTTTATTAGCTTTAGTACACATCTTGATGGAAACACACATCTCATTTGCTTTCATGATCGTTGTTATTTTGAGAACTATTTTTCAAATTAATTAATGATTCTTTCTACATGTGTGTGTCTTTACTAGAGTGATACTACTATTATTCTCTTAAAGGCTCACTTCTTTTTACTCTGTTCGTGAAAGTACTTTATACACATTGTAATTATATGTTTCACAAAGCTAACATTGCTTGCTTGTCTCAAAAGTTATGTGTGTGCTCTCTTATGTTGTTGATTTCATCTAATGAAAATCTTTAAGTTAGAATGGCAGTCAGGCCATTATTCTGGATGGGACTCCTAGCCCAAACATTATAGAGTCTAATTGGGACTTTATACCAGGGAGATCCCTTTTGTTGGTAGAATTTTCGGCACCGTCAACATTTTGGTGCTAGAAGGAGGGAAACTAGTGTATGATTGATCATCATCACATCCACATCAAGAACCTTCGTTTCAAGGCAGCAATTGTCCGAGTCCAACTACAACACACATATTCGAGAAAGAAGAATCATCTCCTCGCAATCTGGAATGTGCTTACGAATTTACTTACAATCAACTCCAAGATATACATCATCTCATTTGTCAGTGTTCAAGGGCACTTGGATTACTCCCTGTTACATCCATTCTTCCTCATAAGCGATCAAAGAAAGAAACAACTTGCAATGGTGTTCTAGTATCTTCAGTACAATATTTTGTTAACACTTCCATTGATTACTTAGCTGATTTAGTTGAAAAAATATTACAAGGAAATCCCACACCACCTAACACCAAAAATCTGGAGGGAGACAGGGAGAACGTTCATATTTTGGATAACAAAGAACTGAGTGATAATGACAACTTCAACGATAACTAGAATCTTAATAGTGAAGAGGAGGATTATTTTTAGTCAAATAGTGATGAGGAGGATAATAACGCAGACATGATTGACGATCAATTGGATTAGATGGCTCAAGGTCTCTTGCTCTTCTGGGTCAACTTCATCACTTACCTAAGCACCTGAAGAAGCTCTTGAAAAATTATTATCCTGATAAGGCAACAAAGGTTGAGGACCATATCGATGATTTCTACTTGCACTTAAGAATGTTAGAGGTATGCTTTGATGATGCCACATGTAGATTACTCCCTTACACTCTTGGAGGTAGAGCATCAACATGGTACCATAACCTTCCAACAAATTCAATCCATAACTGGATGGAGTTTAAGAAGCCATTCATAGATAAATTTGTCGATGACAAGACTCCTACAATGATATTAAAGGAGTTCCATATTCATTTCTTCACAAAGGGGTGCTACCTTTATTCTTTTTAACTAAACATTTTAATGGTTTGTTATTGTGTACCAATTTTTCCTCTTTCTAAAATGATTCATTGGAAAAACTTATTATGAATTATTTTCACCACAAATATTTTGTGCAATAAATTATGAATATATAAAACTCCATTATTTTAATTATTAAAAAAGTATTGGTAATTGAATGAAGTATCATATACGATTGGGAGGAAAATGGACCAATTCAAAAAGCATTTTATAATACATAACCTTAGAATCAAAAGAAATATCTCTAACTTATCCTTCCTTTTGATTCTAGCCTCCTATCCATGTAGAGTAAAACTATGATAGGGTACTAGTGGCATTCTTTCCTAGCCCTCTTGATTAGAGTAGTCATGAAACAATAATTTTAAATGTTTACCCTTAAAGTCCACATCCCATAATATTAACCTAGTAATCCCCCCAAGAAGGACCCAAATTAAATAAAATGCATGCACACGTGAGATAATTAAAATTAATGGAAATAAACAAGCATGGATTAGAAAACATTCATGGAAACCAAATTCCCATGATTAGATTCAAGCATAATCACATATAGCCTACAAAATAGATTTCTATAACAAAAGATAACATTAATTTTTCATATTCATAAACATTGAAAGAGAACTTATCTTACAATAGAATATAGTCCAAATAACTAGTTGCATATGAGGAATTTTCCATCCAACCATAGGTATGCAACATAGATACCACCTCCAAGTTGGGTTATGTAGTTGTTAGGATGAAGGAACCAAGCAAAAAGTTTCTATCTCTCTTAACCCAACCCATTTGCTTGCATGCTCATCTAATATGCTCATCAGAAAGTAGTTTATGCATATTTTCCAACCATAAAACAACCATGGCACTATCTTCCACTCTCCCAAACAACATAAGGAAGAGCTTCCCTTTCTCTACTCAATAACCCTTAGGGATATTCTTCTCTTCAACACTCTTCCATATAGGTAGAAAGAGCCACAATTTTTTATGTGTGTTTAAAGGAGTTGCTTGGAAGAATAATACTTGGCTCTAAAACATCCAAAAAGTACCAAACTCATAGTGGGTGATGGATTATCAACTTACCTAACCTCAATGTTCACCGAAAACCATCTATCTTTCACCCAGGGTTTACAATTTCCTCTTCATAACATTGAATTGGTTACTTTCCAGAATGGTTCATGGTTATCAAAGGAGAACACAACATGAGAAGCTTAAAGCATGACTAAGAGACTTTATGGAATAAATACTTAGAATGAATGAGTGAATGAAAATGAGAGGATTAAAGGGAATGATGGCTAGCATTAATGCTCATAGGAGTACAATATTCTTAAACTTCTCTACGATGATTCTATTATGTGCATGCTTCTATAACTACATGAAAATGCTTCCCACCAAAGTGTTATATACATTCAATTATTTGTTCTATAAGTCAATGGAGGAGGATGACTTAATTTAAGGCACATGGTGGAAAATATATGAGATCTAAGGTTGACATTTGGCAATCGAGGATTTAATTTCCCATAAGCCTCCTTTCTACTTCCCATCAATGGAATCAATCCTTCAGCTATCCACAACCATCTTGGACCATTATATTTCATAAAAAGCTAAAAATTCTACCATTTAAACATTTTCCAATTTTCCATCATCAAAATTGGTCTAAACAATCTTAGCTAAAGATTGCAATTTTGGATTGATGAAATTATTGTTTTTGGGCATGCAAATAGATTCAAAACCCTCAAATTTCCTTATTGTAATCAAATTATATCAATGTATGATATTCAATGACTCCATCTAATCCAAAATGATTCTCACTTGATTTCAGGCTAGAAATGCCAATTTCCCCTCTTGTTATTCTAAGCTACTATAAAAGGAGAATTTCATAACATGTTTAAATCATTGCTCATATATCATATTATAATATTACTATTTACATATCTTGAGTTCCCAATGTCAAGCCTATCACATGGTCCATGGAAGTATATTTACATGATATGTGTCTTGATGCATACCTCCATTTGTCTCCATAGAACAAGATGGCCCCAAATCAATCTTTCTACCTAGAGAATGTGCAAGTGCATTACAACTTGCTCTCAATCAGGCACACATACACCTGATCCTAACCTCTTGATCTATTAGATTAATAGTCAAACCATATCCATTATTTTTAGAGCGAAAACAAATCTCAACGTATGAGGGGAGGTTGCAAATATACTGTCCCAATATACCATCGACCCAATAAAACTTTGGTTCAGATTGAATTGGAACTGTTCAAGGTATGAACACTATAAAATAGCTTACCATAAATAAAATCCCAAACAATGATTGGTCCTTAGTAGGGTCGGTGATCCCGAACACGAATAATGAGCGAACAATGTTCAAGGAGGGTCCCACCCTAAGCAAGGTTAGTCGTGGGTCGGGAGGTTTGGAGGAATACAATGTCTATTGAGTTTGAAAAGGGCCAAAACACTAAGTCCCACAAATATTCTTATTTTGCTATTTTTCCATTTAAGTAATTTTCGACCACTTATGCGGTTATTTGCTTTCCACTATAAAATAATGCTTTCTTAACATTATAACCTCCAAATGGCATTACGATAGAAGCAATGACTTTTCCTAATTGTTACTAGATCTTTCCCGATGACTTCAACTTAGTTCAAAATTAATATTGAATCAGGAAATTAACACATAGTCTAAGGATCGACTCTAAATGACTCTTATGGCATTCTTCTCACATTTACACAGTACACTAATTTCCATTCACAAACGTAAGCTACACTCCTTTGAGATCATTTCACTTCCACATAGGAATAATTATGGGTTTGCAATTTGTCCTCATGTCACAATACCATTAACAAGATCATGTGAACTTGATTTTCATTCTTCCATTTTGATCTAGGCATCCCTTCATAATAATTGGATGCTCCTTCTCCAAGAATCTTGATTCCTCATCTCATTTTCAATATTACTTAGCATAGAACAATATTAAGCAACCGTTATCAAACAGGTACAATATGCACATAATTATACCTCTCCTTATTGTCTCAAATCCTTTGCATAGGATTAAATCCTCTCTACAACAAATTTGTCTCCATCTATCATGTTGTCACTCACTGCTTTATCAGTCATTAGTTGCTTCAAATGCCAAATAACAGTGAAGTTTGATGCTAATTTTTGAGCCACAAAATCTCTTATGGATAAATTAGACCCTCCCCATTGTGTAGTTCTTGGAAAGAGCTTTCCAATGGTATATAGAAGTCCAAAAAAGGACTCATGGATCAGAAGTTAGAGCTTGTTGAAGATTACCTTTGGAAAGCCCAGAAAACCAAGAAAAAGCACTAAAAGATAATGGCAAGTCACATTGGACGGCCCCACACTCCCGCAGTCTCGCATCCTGCAGTCTTGTAGGTCCCGCAGTCCTACATCCCACAATCCTGTAGGTCCCGCAGTCCCGCATCCCGCAATCTCGCATCTCGTAGGTCCCGCATCCTGTCGGTCCCGCATCCTGCAAGTCCCACAATCTTGCATCCCGCGGGTCTTGTAGTCCAGCATCCCACAAATCACATATCAATGACCTCGTTATCCCGCATCATGTAGGTCCGCACCTCGCAGTCTCGCAATCAAAGTAGTCTCGCACACTCCAAAACCTTACGAGGGGCCAATCTTGCGATATATTGGTAAATCGTTGGGGAGGTCGAAAATTGTTAACAAAGAAAGTGATAAAAAAAACAAAGGTTGGGTCGTCCCATTCTCTCTCCTCCATGTGGCGGTACAACATATCAGTGATGGGAAATCCTACATCCTGCAATCCCACAATATCAGCGATTGGTGGGGGTTCTCATTCCAAGACCATGCGGGGGAGGGGGGGCGATTCTGCGATACTGTGTAAAAGTTTCGAGAAGGGTTGAAAACTAAATACAAAGGAAACCCATGCAAAAAATAGGGTCGAGCATGCCATTTTCTCTCTCTTCTTGGGGGGCACATGGCATAATATGATTGATCCTCAGAGCTAACATGGAAGCTGACATCATCAATAACGTGGCAGTACAGAGGACACGTGGTAGTATGGATGTTGACATGGAAAATGACATGTATCACTCAGTTTCAATGTTTTCAAGGGTGAAATGGGGCCATTTCAAGGTGACATGTGTGACAATTCACAGGGTGACACATGGCAGTGATGATGTCACCCTGCAGATCGGCGATCATAGTTGTTAAGGGGAAAAGCTAAAAGTAAAAGGCTATCAAGCGTCGAGATGCAAGATTCCAAGTAACAAAGGAAAAATCCCCCCTCCCCCTCGGATGCGATAAGTTATTACAACATGATCTATAAACATTTCATATCTAGGGTATTGACCGATGCAACATAAGGGGAAATTAAAGGGCTTTCCGTGTTAGAAAGGAAAAAGGCTCCTGGACACTAGTCTGAAGGCTTTAGCACCTGAAGGTTAAGCCCCTGGTTACATGAAAAGAACAACATAAGTGGGGATATACTAAAGGGGGCTTAAGGGGAGGTTGGAATTCGCTTGTTTCACATTATTCTTAAAGGATAAGGTCCTGTAGAGATTTAAATGGGCGGATGGGTCGACATCTATGGTCTTAGGAAGAGTAGGCAATGCATTCAAAGCACGGGATGGGCTGATCCAGAAGAAGCCCACTGTGACACGAGTTTGGGAGTCAACATCGAATGAAATAAAGGTTGAAAGGACATAGTCGGTCCTAACAACAACTTTGACAGTAAATCATGGGCGATGGCACATTCAAACTAGGTGTGGGTGCATTCATGAGAAAACTATTTTGCTACACGCCTCCAGAGTCGGCGTCGAAGGCTTAAGGGAGAATAGACAGTAAACAAGCCAAGCAGCATGGGAAGCACACTGTGACAGAGACATGGCCTGATCTTAAGCTTTCACAGGGACAACAAAGGAACCCTTACTCCACTCTTCCTCTTGTTTCTTTTGACTTTCTGTAGTTTTCTATTTCCAAAGAGGGATTTGATCCCAATTGTAATCTTTAGATTGTAGAGCCTTACACTAGCCTAGATAGCTAGTCTAGTAGATAGCTGGTGATCCGACTCAGAGATTTTTGTGATTGTAACTCAAGCTCTCCCCCTTTTCTTATAAATAGGGGGAAGCAATATTATAGAGAGGTTCCAGAATTTCTCACTCGAGCGGTCTCAATTCTGAGAAGCCATTTTGGTCCTATTTGCTTATTCATGGGGGACTTCACTGATATCGTGCTGAATGTATGGACTGGTTATTTGGACCCTTTGAGATAAATGACATTTCCTTGTTGATTCCAAGCACGATTAACGTGCAACATGTTCCTCTTGGTAATCTTATTTCATTTGTGTTTTTCTTTCCCTAAAATAGTATTAATGAAGTTGTTGGTTTCTCGCTGATTCATGGATTTATCTAGGCTGCTTAATAAGAGAACAGTACCTGTCCATATCTCAGATTTATTTGTGTTATTCAATAGCACTTAGTACCTATAGAAACTACAGATTTACTTGTGTACTTGATTAGCCTGCAATACCTGTGGTAGCTCAGATTTACTTTGGTTGTTAAGTAGAGAATGATACCCATGTATATTTAGCCTGAACCCTTAATCAACACTCCTCTATTTCTACCATTTCACCTCCTTCCTCTTCCATATTTCTGTTGGGACATTATCACTAAGGATTCTGTTGGTTTATAGCCCTATGCATATATTTCCCTCCTCCTCCTCCTCTTTTCCACCACTAATCCAACCTCAGTTTTAAGTTGTCTCATTGTTGTGTGTCGGCCACCAAGAGAAGACATTTCTATTTGAAGATTGCCCCGATATACACCCTCATTTTGATCCATGTATTGGCTTGAGTCTACCTTAATGAAATCCTATCGAACCAAACCCCTCCTATTACCTTTTTACATGACAATTGGAGCGTTGTAAACCCCTCACATATAACCTTTCATGCACTCCTCTATTTAAGATGTCCTAGGCATTGGTCTATAATCAACCCAGAGGTTGTCTCTAGGAGGCTTTGTATCTCCCTTGCAGCACTTGTGCCATAGGGTGCTAGATTTAGCTACAACGTATCATCTATTCTGAAGTGGCATATTTAGATTTGAGTCACACCACTCAACATAGAGACAATTACACAATGAAAATTCCCTTCATTTATGAGACTGTACATACATATACTAAGAGACTCTCATTCTCCTTTTAGCCTGATTTTCATTCATTTTAGCCATTAGGATTCCCTTCTCTTACATTTTATATATAGACAAAATCAATAACAACATTTTTTCTAGATCCTAATTTACCTCCTATTCAAACTCATATCCTACAATCTCTCAAATGAGTCTTATTCAAATTATGATCATAATGTAAATTCACAAATTCATTTACATTCAAACAAAATAATTCTTATCCTATTCAAACATTCTAGAACCATGACCTATCCTATCTAGAACTTATAGAATATATAAAGTTGAAGACACAATTATTTACATAGAAAAATATGAATTCTTTTCAAAATTCAGGACCCCTCCTTGGGTTAATCAAGCACATGAATTTTCTCGAAAATGCTCCTACATCAAACTCCCAAGGTAGAAAGAATTTATGACCTGTTGGTCATAATCTTTTGATAACTAATCTTCTTGCATCCCAGACTTTAAATTGTAACTGATCTTTCATTCTTTCTTCTTGTTGTTTTGTTTCTACTATTGTTAGATTCAACTCTACTAGTTTCCAAACTTTGTTTTGTAGCTTCCCTTTAACTTTATT
This sequence comes from Pinus taeda, assembly GCA_000404065.3. Taxonomy (NCBI): domain Eukaryota; kingdom Viridiplantae; phylum Streptophyta; class Pinopsida; order Pinales; family Pinaceae; genus Pinus; species Pinus taeda. Next base: position 156,306 of record APFE030865664.1, on the reverse strand, counting down.
GATGCACTCTTATATAGTCATTTTCCCTCTGCATTTGAATACCCTTCTTACATTAGTATGCCTATTTCTAGGCACATTCATCATAAGTTTCCATAGCCTCTCTATTTCAACATCCAACATTGTCTTTAGTTGAAATTTTATGTTGGCATTCCTTTATTGCATAATAATTTTAGAATATAAAATTCTTATTTCACTCCTCAACATACATCTTCTCACAGATGCTTAAGACATTTTAATTTCTTCTCGAATGTTACATTACAACAAGATTACTATTGTCTACTTCATAATTTTCAATTCCAACTTCATCCATTTTTTTATTGTTGTCCATTCACTGTTTCACCTCCTCTTCCTCGTGCATAAGAGTTACAAGACTCTCATAAAACTCTAATTTATACCCCTCTTTCGTAGTCGGTTGTTCATGCATGAAAACTTTCTCCTTATAATTTTCCTTCAAGACAACGTCTTCTTCTTCCAACTTCGATTTCACCTTCTGGATATGTATTCTTTGAATTTCTAATCTTTCTTCTAAGAAATTTGATTATTTAAACAATTCAGTAAAATTGCCTTGGACTAAATTTGCAACCTTCTTTTCATATTCAACATTTGTGTCTTCTACCAACCATCCCTCTAAAAGCTTTAGTTCTTCCTTGAAGTCAATGTATCTTTCATCTAGCATAAAACTTTCATCAACTTTGATGAGCATTGCATCTAAATGTTGATCTTCATCATTATCTCCCTTTATCATAGGTTTCTGGTAATATCTTTCTTCAATGCTTTGTAAAAACACACCTTCCTCTTCTTCACTTGTAATAGAATTCAGATTTTTTTTCCTCCATCTTTAGATGGTTGTCCATCTTCATCAAAACCTACAACAACACACAATTTGTTAGATTTAAAAAGACAAAGCTTCCTAGCCTTATTTGATTTCTCTGTCAGCACATTCTCATGTTGATATGAACTTCCACAATAGTTAACAAGACTTACAATAAGTCCATCATCCTCTTCATCCTCCTCTCCAAGGATATCTCCTTGCTCTAGTTCGCATAAGTGAACTTCTTCTTCCTTCAATGACCTTTGTCTAAAGTTAGCTCCTCTGAGTTTCTCTTTCTCCGTCTAAGCATTCAAGTTGTTGTTCAAGATTTTAAGGGTATTCCTTAACTTCTTTATAAATAATTTCATTACAAGCCACTTCATCTTCTTCACATTCCATCCACACCTCTTGTCCTTTGCACTCTCCTTTAGCAGCATCATCATTATGCTGAGTTGTTCCTTCATCTTAGCCATTTCTCAATCAAATTCTTCTTGACTCATTCTCTTTATCTTTATGCCATTTTCTTTGGGATTATCCTCCATTTTGTTGTGGCTCCTTTCTAAACCTATGACATGACTATCAATAGTCATTATTATCTTCTCTTTTGAACCCCTTCTATCCACGTGAGTTGCATCAAGCATTTCCTTTGTAACAAGCTTTCATCTTGCTACTCATACCTCATCAAGATTTCCCTTGTGATCTTGAACTTTTGGTATCCTCATGTTGTTGAAAATGCAACAAGAAAGTCTCAATTTTTATTTTGCCTTAATAAAATTGAGGAAATTCGAAATTCCACATCAACAAACAACTTGGAGGAGTTAACTGAGGTGACATGGCTCTTGACACTTAGTTAAGAACATTCAATTCGAGTTAATGAGTTTAATTTCAGTTTGCTTGAGTTAATTCCTAAAAAATAGGAGTCTAGCTCAGTTAATTCGAGTTAGGGGCATGAAGTTCAGTTGTGTGCAATGATTCCTAAATTTTAGGAGCCTAATTTGAGTTAATTTCAATGGTATCAATTTAATTCAGTTAAATTGAGTTATGGTCAGTTAAACTAGTTCTGACTATTGGAGGAACTAATGGAAGGTCAAGTTGCGGAAGTGTGACTTTAACCACACTCAATGATCATCCAGATAACTGATCAATTAGCTTAAATTAGCTCATGCATGCAGAGAATTCGAGTTACCCAGTTGAGGTGGAGATTCCAAGGCAGTGTACTATCAATTGTAGCATATTCCAATGTGTACAAGTGGTGCATGCAGTCAGAGGAAGGACCCTAGCGAATTGTGCAATTCAATAGTGGGAAATTTCCTAATTAATAGAGGCCTAATTCCTCAAGGAACAACGCAAGGAATTAGGAGCTTGGAGGGCTTGAAATTGGCTAAGTGTTGGCCAGGTTCAGTCAGTCAGACATAGGGATAGACTATACACTTGTAGGGTATGCTCAAGCTTGAGCAAGCATTGTATTTCTTCTCTATTCTTTGATTAATGCAATATAGATAGTAAGTAGTTTTGAGAAGTTTCTTTCCCCTAGATAAATATTTGTGCATGTATGATGTTTCCTTTTGCATGTCTATGATTCATGTTTTAGATGGTGAATTAACTTCTGTAGATCAGTAGAGTAGATTCAAGTCTTGTGATTTGGCGAATTTCATGAGAAGTATTGAATATACACAATAATTTATGCATGGTATCAGAGCTGGAATCACTATAGAGCAGAGGTTTCGAAGTTGTCATTGCAATATAATTGAATTTGAAGATAAGTGTTGCAGGTTTTCTTCAGAAATGAGAAGATGGCTTTCAATGGATTGAAGCTTGAGTATGCCTTGGAAGGCACCTCAACTTTATTGCATGAAAGGATCACATGGAGGCAATATTGGATGATAATGTGCTACTAGAATACATCAAGATAGATGTAGCAAAACCCCAGGCATATGATGGCCAAAATCTTGCTCAATGGAAGAAGGATGTGGCCAAAGCGAGGAGGATCATATTGGAGGGAGTTCAGGATCATATTATCTTGAATCTCCATGGAAAATAGACTTTTTTCACGATGTGGAAAGCACTGACAGAATTGTTTGAGAACAATAGTGACTACAGGAGCTAGCACTTAAGGATAAGCTTCGAAGTATTAAGATGTAAAAGAATGACACAATTCTGCAGTACCTGAGCAAGTTTACACAATTTTGTGATGAACTTGATGGGGTTAGTGTTAATGTCCCTGAAGAAGACTTGGTGCCCTTTTTGTCCTTCCCAGGAGATGGCATAGCTATCAAGATTCGGCAAATGGTAGGGAGAAACTACCAAGTTGGGAGCACTTATGGTTTGACCTGACATAAGAGGAAATAAGGCAAAACACTAGAGATGAGACCTCATCCAAAGAAGAGGAAGAGGAATTTTCATTAGTAAGCAAAGGAATGAAGACCAAGGGAAAGAAGTCCCAAGATGAGGCTGATTCCAGTAAAGGGAGCAAGCAGAAAGACTTGTCTGAAATCAAGTGATTTTCACAGTCATGAATTTGGGCACTATGCCACGACGTGTCCAAAAATGAAGGCAAACAAGAAGGATCCTGCAGTAGCAACATCAGGTGAAGCTTTGACTTCACAGTTTGAACTTGAATTTACTCTCATTGCATGCATGGGCAGCATAGTGATGGGAAGTGTGTGGTATCTCGAAAGTGGTGCCTCATTCCATATGATAGGGAATAGATATTTTTTCAGTGACTTGGAAGAGAAATATCTTTAGATGAAAATTGATTTTGGAGACGATGAAAGGTACAACGAGACCGAGATTGGTACAATCACCTTTCAGAGGGATTCAGGCTCCCCTCCTGGACTCAAGGATGTGATGTTTGTTCTAGGTCTAAAGAAGAATCTTGTCTCTGTTGTAGTTTTGGAAGACAGTGGTTACAATGTGATCTTTAGCAAAGGAAAGGTATTCCTAAGACACATAGCCATGGAACAGGTGAAGCAGATCAAGGTTTGAGTCAAAAACCTATATGCACTTGAGGTAGAATATGCATGAAAAGCCTTGAGGAGCAAGGAAGATACTATAGATTTGATGGTCGAGAGGGGGCATGTTAGACCTCTCAATATGCAATCTTAGAAGAAGCCTCAGGAAGTTGTGGAGCAACCACAAATGGAGAAGAAAACAAGAGGAAGAGTGGAGACATCCACTCAACCAGAGACCTCAAGAGGGGGGAGAGTTCAAGCCAAGTGGGTAGAAGGAGCACATGCATTCATACCTCCAAGTGTGAGGTGGGGCGATGCAAAGCCCTAGTCTAAGAGTTGCAGAAATTTGGGCATGGTCCATTGAGGTGTTCTCCTCTTGGATCATTACCTTGCTACGGGGGCCCACAATATTCAGTATCACGAGGATCAATGTCAGTCAGATACTGAGAAGTGTAGAGGAGTGTTGACAGAAGAGAAAGAGGATTAGTAGAAGAGTCAACAACAACATAATTTTCCCAGTAGACAGTTGCATACACAGTTGATTTAGTATTTTTTTTGGATGCTTCTCAGTTGCAGGTGTTGTAGTAGCAGCAATAACAATGGGAGGTGTTGCATGCATTACATTCCAAAGGTGCTAGAATAGGGAAGTTGAGAATCCCTTTCTTGCTGTGAAGGAGTGTTGAAAATGCAGCAAGAAAGTCTCAATTTTGATTTTTCCTTAATCAAATTAAGGAAAATCGAAATTCCATCAGCAGACAACTTGGAGGACTTAACTGAGGTGACATTGCTCTTGTCATTCGGTTAAGAACACTCAATTCAAGTTAATGAGTTGAAGTTCAATTTTCTTGAGTTAATTCCTAAAAAATAGGAGTTTAGCTCAGTTAATTCGAGTTAGGGGCATGAAGTTCAATTGTGTGTAATGATTCTTAAATTTTAGGAGCCTAGTTTGAGTTGATTCCAGTGGTATCAATTTAATTCATTTAAATTGAGTTATGGTTAGTTAAACTAGTTCTGACTGTTGGAGGAACTAATGGAAGGTCAAGTTGTGGAAGTGTGACTTTAACCACACTTAGTGATCATCCAGATAATTGATCAATCAACCTAAATTAGCTCATGCATGCAGAGAATTCGAGTTACCCAGTTGAGGTGGAGATTCCAAGGCAGTGTACTATCAGTTGTAGCATATTCCAATGTGTACAGGTGGTGCATGCAGTTAGAGGAAGGACCCTAGGGAATTGCGCAATTCAATAATGGGAAATTTCCTAATTAATAGAGGCCTAATTCCTCAAGGAACAACTCAAGTAATTAGGATCTTGGAGGGCTTGAAATTGGCTAAGTGTTGGCTAGGTTCAGTTGGTCAGGTAGAGGGATAGACTATACACTTGCAAGGTGTGCTCAAGCTTGGGAAAACATTGTATTTCTTCTCTATTCTCTGATTAATGCAATATAGATAGTAAGGAATTTTGAGCAATTTATTTCCCCTAGATACATCTTTGTGCATGTGTGATGTTTCCTTTTGCATGTCTATGATTCTTGTTTTAATGGTGAATTAACTTTCGCAAATCAATAGAGTAGATTCAAGTCTTGTGATTTAGCGAATTTCATGAGCAATATTGAATCTACACATTAATTTATACACATGGTTCTCTTTCCATAAAACCTTTTGAGATCCTCAGATTCAAGTATTGTAGGCTTTTGCACTCCACTTACTTCCTCTAAGAATTGCATTGTTCCTCTTCTCTTCAAAATTTATCACAATTTCTCCTATTGTGAAGGTTCTTCTACCACAAGCTTATGTTTTTCCTCTAAGAGATTCATATGGTCTTCTTCCTCAATCACAACTCCTCTAATTGTAGGGTTGTCATAAATTTCATTCTCTCTTGCTTCTACCTCTTCACTTTGAAACCGCTCCTTTCACTGCTCTAGTGCTATCTATTCTATCTTACTACTGGAGTTGTTCTCTGTTTGCAAATTTAATATTCTTCAACTCCTCAAGAACATTCTTCTATTTCCATCCCAAAGTAGAAATCTCCTTTATCAAATTTCATTAAATCTAAGCTCTCATAATATCATAACTTTTCCAATTTATTCCTCAAAGAGAAAACTTTCTCTGTATTTCCAAAGAACATTTCTATTTCCCACTTTCAAAGAGGGCCTTGTCCAACACTTTATTTGACCTGCTTACATACCTTCATATATCTTCAAATGTTCATTCTCATTCTGAAGAATCAACTTCAAAGCCTAATGATCAATAAAATGTCATAAATATAAACTTCTCAACATTTAGACACTCTTCCTAGAAAATAACCTCAGAATGTTGACTACTTTAAACATTTAGATGCCACACAAATCTCATTAATGCATATATTTGTACACAACACAAACTTCGCGTAGGTTCTCCAAATCAAATTTCCATGCATAGGTCTCCATTTAGATCTAACCTCTACACTTTACACTCCACACTACTTTCTTGGTTTTCTCTTCACAATTCCATAGCTCCACAAACTTCACAATTCAGCTCCATGCTTTTCCACAATCTCTTCCCCTCAACTGGTTCTTGTTGACTATTATTTACACTACCACTTCACAATAACAAACGTGTTCTACATCTCCAAAAAATTGCATGTGTTATTAATTCCAAAGAACTTTTATATGTTCATTCCATCATCAATTTCAAAAGAAAAATATTTGATTCCAAAGATTGCAACCAATGTTATTTCCTCCTCCAAAGATCTTACCTGAACTCCAAATACCGGACAAGATGTTGCTTGTTGATCTCAGTCCTTCACATCATATGAATCATAACTCTATTTCTGGTTTTTTATGATGTCTTACTCAGTCACTAAATATTTGGATATGAACTTAAAATGCATCTATCTCCATAGAACACAGTGGCCCCAATTTAATCTGTTTACCCAAATAATGTGCAAGTGTGTTGCAACTTTCTCTCAATCCAACACCATGTATGCCTACTCCTAACTTTTTAACCTATTAGATTAATAGTCAACCACATCCATTATTTTAATAGCAAAAAAAAATCTCAATGTATGAGGCAAGGTTGAAAATATATTACCACAAGATATTGTCGGAGCAATAAAACTTTGGTTCGGCTTGATTCGAGATTATTCAGGGACTGAACACTCTAAAATAATTGAACACAAATAAAATCCTGAACAATGGTCGGTCCCGAGTAGGGCCGGTGATCTCGAACATGAATAATGAGCGAAAAATGTTAAAGGAGGGTCCCACCCCAAGCAAGGTTAGTCGGGGGTTAGTAGTTGGGGAGGAATAAAATGTGTGTTGAGTTTTAAAAGACCCCAAACACCTGAACACTCAGTCCCATGAATCTTTTTATTTCGTTATTTTGTCATTTAAATTATGTTCGACCACTTTAGGGGTTATTCGCTTTCCACTGCAAAACAATGCTTTCCTGACATTATAACCTCCATATGGCATTACGATAGAAACAATGATTTGTCTTGATTGCTACTAGAACTCGCCCTACGACTTCAACTTAGTTCACAATTAAAATTGAATCAAGAAATTAACACATAGTCTAAGGATCAACTCTGAATGACTCTTATTCCATTCTTCACACATTTCCAGAATACACTAACTTCCATTCACAAATGTAAGCTACACTCCTTTGAGATCATTTCACCTACACGCAGGAATAGTTATGGGTTTGCAATTTTTCCTCATGCCACAATACCAATAACATGATCATGTGCACTCAATTGTCATTCTTCCATTTTGATATGGGCATCCTTACATAATAATTAGATCCTCCTTCTCCAAGAATCTTGATTCTTCATCTCATTTGAAATATTACTTAGCGTATAACAATATAAGTAACCATTATCACATAGGTACCACATGCACATAATTTTACGTCTTTTTATTGTCTCGAATCCTTGGCATAAGATTCAATCCTATCTATGACAAATTTCTCTCCATCTATCGTCTATTCTGAATTAGGATATTCAAATTTGAGTCACACCACTCAACAGATAGACAACTACAAAATGAAAATTCCTTTAATTTATAAGACTATACATACATATACTCAGAGACTCTCATTCTCCTTTTGGCTTGATTTTCATTCATTTTAGCCATTAGGCTTCCCTTCGCTTACATTGTATATATAGACAAAATCAATAACAATGTTTGTTCTAGATACCAATCTAGCAACTATTTAAACTTGGATCCTACAATCTCTCAATGAGTCTTATTGGAATTCTGCTCATAATGTAGAATTGTAGATTCATTTACATTTAAACAAACTAATTCTTATCCTATTCAAACATTCTAGAACCATGATTTGTCCTATCTAGAACTCATAGAATATATAAAGTTGAAAATACAATTATTTACATAGAAAAGTATGAATTCTTCTCAAAATTCAAGAGCCCTCCTTGGGTTAATTAAGCACGTGAATTTGCTTGAAAATGTTCTTGCATCAGGTTCCCAAGGTAGAAAAGATTTATGACCTCCTTGTCATAAGCTTTGGATAACTAATCCTCCTGGATGCCAAACTTTAAATCATTATTTCTTGTTGTTGTTTTGCTTTTGCTGCTATTAGATTCAACTTGGATAACTAATCCTCTTGGATGGCAAACTTTAAATTTTAACTGATATTTCATTCTTTCTTGTTGTTGTTTTGCTTTTGTTGTTATTAGATTCAACTCTCCTAGTTTCCAAACTTTGTTTTGTAGCTTCCCATTAACTTTATTAATGCACTTCTGTACAATCATTTTTCCTCTACATTTGACTTCGCTTCTTACATCAGTATGCCTATTCCTAGGCACATTCATCATAAGTTTTCGTAGCCTCTCTATTTCAACATTCAACGTTGTCTTCAATTGAAATTTTATATTGTTCTTCTTCCCTTGCATAAGAATTTTGGAATTCTTATTTCACTCCTCAACATACATCTTCTCATAGATGCTTAAGACATTTAATGTCTTCTTGAATGTTGCATTACAACAACCTTATTATTGCCCACTTCAGAATTTTCAATTTTGACTTCATCCTTTTGTCAATTGATGTCTATTGACTATTGTACCTCCTCTTCCTCATGCTTAAGAGTTCCAAGTCTCTTATAAAACTCTAGTTTATACCCCCGTTTCACTGTGTGTTGTTCATGTCTTACAAATTTCTCCTTATTAGTGTCCTTCAAGGCAATGTCTTATTCTTCCAACTTCAATTTCACCTTCTGAATATGTACTCTTTGAATTTCTAATCTTTCTTCTAAGAAATTCAATTCTTTAAACAATTCAGTAAAGTTACCTTAGACTAAATTTGCAACCTTCTTGTCATATTCAACATTTGTGTCTTCTACCAACCAGCTGTGTAAAAGCTTTACTTCTTCCTTGAAGTCCATGTCTCTTTCCTTTGGCATAAGACCTTCATCAACTCTGGTGAGCATTGCATTTGTATGATGCTCTTCATCATTATCTTCCTTTATCACAAGTTTTTGGTAATATATTTCTTCAATGCTTTGTAAAAACACTCCTTCCTCTTTTTCACTTGTAACAAAATTTAGATTTTTCTTTTCGTTTAACTTTATGACAACTATATATGGATGCCCATCTTCATCAAATCTTGCAACCACACATAAATTGTTTGATTTAAAAAGACAAGGCTCCCTAGCCTTATTTGATTTCTTTGTCAGCACATTCTCATGCTGATCTGAACTTCCACAATAGTTCATAAGACTTGAAATAAGTCTCTCATCCTCTTCATCCTCCTCTCCAACAATATCTCCTTGCTCTCGTTCACATAAGTGCACTTGTTCTTCCTTTAATGGCCTTTATCTAAACTCAACTCCTTTGAGTTTCTCTTTCTCCATCCAAGCATTCAACATGCTCTTCAAACTTTTTATGCTTTTCCTTAACTTCTTTGTAAACAATTTCATTACAAGCCACTTGACCTTCACTTATTGAAGCTCACATGACTTGACTGTCATTGTCCTAACCATGCATTTACAATTTATACATAATCTAATCTAATACATTCTAGGGCTCAAGACACTGTATTGCAATACTTATTGTACATGAATAAGTTGGGTAATATGAAAGAGATGCTTCCCACAACATCTTCAAACATGAGTAAAAGTAACTTGAGGCTAAAGGGAGGGTGGACTTGAGATGCTACTTGGTACTTGGAGACTCTATTATGGGTTGTGGTAGAAGAGGAGGCAATTCAAAATACCAAAATTAGTAATAATTTTGTGATAACTAACTTTAAAGAAAAAACAACGGTGTTATGATGAAATATAGAACAAGAAAACCTTGATTTATTACGAAAATGCCTTTATAAGTTCAAAGATCATCATTATCTCTTTATCATTACTAACTTTAAGAAAAAAATAAATATTATAGAATAGGAGCAAAATCTCAAAAAATAGGAATAAATTCTCATGAACTTCATAATAAAAATTACAGGCCAACAAAATCTAAACCACTAGATTAAAATATAATTTATATAATTTACAATTTTTTCAAAATAAAAAAGCTTTTTTTCTTTTCTTTTAAAATACAAATAAAAAATAAAAAACATACTAATAAAGCTTAGATCTCAATTTATATTAATTAAAAAAATTAATATCTTATTATTATCTAATTTGATTTTATGGATAATATAATAAAACATTCTAATTCATTTTTCAATAACAATGTCAATATTATACCTAAAAATAACAGTGTCAACATTATACATACAAATAGATTTTCTATTTACATTAATTAAGAAAAATAAAAGAAACTTAAACTTAATACCTTATCCATTTCTTATTTCTTATTTAATTTTATAGATAATATAATAAAACATTCCATAAATGACAAACATCATCCATCACCAAAAGTACTGCCAAACAGTTTTGGTATTTTTTTTTTTTTAATTTATTTATATTTTATTTATTAACCATGGAAGGAAACTGTGTTTTTTTTTTTCAATTTGTTATATATTTTATGTATTAACGATGGAAGGAAACTGACTTTAAGGTTTTTAATAATGGTTAAATAATTAATAATAATAATAAAACAAATACACCAACCCAACCGTTTTTTTTTCCAAATTTGACTAAATCTTTTATTGAAATTGATTGGGAAAAGTGTAATAATTAGATTTATTTATTCATTAATGATTAAAGTTGGATGGGAATGTCTCAACTTACACAAAATCAATCTCAACACCAAAGGAAACATGGGCTTTGGATATCTGTTATGGACGTCATCAAATACATGGGCATTGAATTTGGGCTGTGTTTTTTTCCAATGAGGAGACTTTTATTGCGCCTTTGGCTTTCTTTGCTTTCTTTCCTCGTGTTATACAACAATTGAAATTACTGTGGTGGTTCTACACGCCAAGTTTGATTGAATTTCATGGCTTCACGGCTCCTCAAGATTCTTAAACCCATGAATAAGCTAATCTACAAGGAGAATCAACCAAGATTCTTAAACCCATGAATAAGCCAATCTACAAGGAGAATCAACCAATCTGTAAGGGAATCCCCACATTATAGAATCCCCGCGTTGTGAAAAAACAAAGATTTTATAATAACCACCACAGCAGAGAACAAGTTAGAAGATCCCGTTCCCCAGATTCCAACGATTTCCTTAATCCCAATTGAGATTTCCCAAAAATTCGGAAGATTTAGTTCCCTAGATTCCAACGATTACCTTAATACCAGTTCAGATCTCGTAAAATTTCACGATTCGTTCTCGTTGACTGAGAATTGGCTACTAATTATTTAAGAACCATCGAGGCGCATGCATCTTTTCATCTGATCCATCTGAAAATAGCGTAAGAATTCCTCACAAGAGCTGCCCAATTGATCGATTCGGCTTCAGAATCACACTGGCTACTCCGAGAGGAACCCAACGAGATCAATTTATATTGAAGTGGTTGAATATTCTCTCAGGGATGCTGTATCGCCAAGCAGTCACAACAGCAAACCAGAAGTACCATTATAGGTAAAATTACGGGCATATCCTGTATTCGGCGTAAATTTGTCGTTCTGGTTGATTCCATGAATCTGAGCGGGCCCCCTGTCTTCTGATTCCTGCCAAAATCTTCACAGTGAAATTTGAATTTTGGGTATGATAGATATGATATTGCACGAGCCGAATGTTGTTCGACAAGGAGGAAATGGTGTTAGCCATGAAGGAGCTGAAGAGGAGGGATTACTAGTTACGCCTTTTAATTTTTCAATGGTGGACAAGGGCGTGTATAGGTCTGGATTCCCCAACATTATCAACTTCCCATTTCTGGAGACCCTTCGTTTGCGCTCAATCATGTACATATCATTACCTTCTCGCGGAATTTTGATGTTCAAAATAATTCAAAAAAATAGAGGGACTGGGGTTTTTTATTTCTTTATATTCTTTTGTAATTATTACTTTTCTGACTCATTCAGTAACAGCATCCAATTCAAGAGGTTACCGGGGATGATTTTATTTAATTTTTCTAGTATATAAAAAACTACAGTATGGGTTAAAACTAGATGTATGGATTGATAAAGGCGTTTTTACTCGGGGTCAAGCTAGTTAGTTTATCTATGGTGCATTAATGGAGTCTGATTTTAGTTTTTCTGGGTGAAATGATTTCAGCTATCTTTGCCAGGAGCCGTATCCAGCGGACAACATAGAGTTTATAGAGAATCATGGAATTAAGCTATTTCATTTTGGGATCGAAGGAAACAAGGTCAGTGCTCTTCTCTATGCAAGTTCTCTCAAAGACAGGGAGGCTTCGGATCTGATGAGCTCTGATTCCATATGACTGAAATTTGAAGGGTCTGTTCAATCAATTGTGCGTCATATAGGGAAGTTGGGTTTGCTCTATCTCTGGGAATATTGATGTGTTGTCACATAACTTTGAAACCAATTGATTGTATTCTATGATTGCATACTTAATCTGAAGCATGTTGAGCCTGGATAATTGAATTTCGTAGATTGCCACTAGGCCAACTCTATCCTGAGTTTGCGGTTGAAATAGCAGTAAGGTTGGAGTTGTAAGTTTCTTGATATGTGTTCGTCTTTGCAGAGAACCATATATTTGATGCGGTCAAATAATAGCCTGCAACTTCTGACGAGAAATGTTTGAAATGCTTCCAATTAAATTGGCAGCAGCGTACCCTTCCTCAGTATGGGAATATTACAATGGAATATAAGCAACTTGCAAACCTGGAAAGAATGCCTTGGGTACGAAGCGGTGACTGGGGAGAATCTACTCTGCCAAATATGCCCAGGCCTTGCACTGTGGATTGAGGCTTGCATACACAGGTGGGACGACTTCCTTGCGTAAGCAAGACACCCCATGATGGATGAAACATGCCCATGGGGGATTTGGACCTTGGTGGTAGGTGTGAGACATCCCGCTTTACCATTGAACCAAAACCCTGTTGATAGATTCCACTGATTTTAGATAAATGACTGATAATTTTTGGTTGAGCAATATAGCCTTCCCACAAATGGCAAAGCATGAAAAATAAAGGCGTTGCAGACAAGTTGGTCTCAGCCACCTGAGCTGAGAGAAGAGAAGCAAAAGCAACCAAAACTCAGTCCGTTGCAAAGTTGCATCTCTTTCCCCTCTACCTGACGAGCATCACCTTTCTCTCTGCCTCCTAAGCATCTCCTTTGTTTAAGGAGAAATCCTTCTCCTAGACTTTCATCTAGACATTAAAATGAAAAGCTTGGAGACGTAGCCTGTGAAATGCTTCAATCTGATTTGTCTGCAGTTCTCACATTCTCTTATGATGAAGTTTACTTTGCCCTGCACTGCCCTTCTTCTTTACCAAAATAAGGTTAATTTTCAAACCATGAGAAGCATATACTGCACTTAGAAAGAATAATTTAAATACTGGGTAGCTGAAACTTGAAAGCTTCAATCAAAACAACAAATCTAAGTATGGTAATCTACAAAAATATACTGCTGAGAATTCAAAGAGCAAAATAAACAAACCTGAACTCTCAATCACATCTATCATACTGAAAGAAGAAATACACTATAATAGCTCAAAACAAAAACTTGCTAACCAACACAATGGTGCATCCTGCATCTCTTTTATAGAATAGGATAAAGGGGAAAGTACAAAGAATCTGGATGCATGCAAAAGCCTACCTAGTTCGATTGTGTCGACAATCCCTAGCCCTACTTTGATCACCTATTGGGCCGTAGTTACGTGGACAAGTGTGCACCAAAGAGCATGCATGTGCCCTCTACCAAAGAGCAGTCTATATCACTGTCTCTTGTGCCCTATTTCAACCTGTGCATCACTGCTGTGAGGAAAGGGTGAAGGCCCCATCTTTGTTGTCTTCTCCGTTGTGCCACCAGTGGGAAAATCACTAGCTGAGCTAATGTAAAAACTCAAAGACTCCCTCTTTGTGAGGAAAGTGTTCTCCACCAAACCTAGTTCATCCCTAAGCATCTTAAACTTCCCCTGGCTAGGGGCTTAGTCAAAATGTTTTCAACCCACAACTTTGAAAGAACACGCTCTAGGATAAATGCACCCTTTTAAGCTTTGTTGGAAAATCAGGAAGGCAGAAAGATTTTCTTATCTTGATAATTACTTGTGATATTTAGTTATCTTCTTTTAGTTCTTCAATTTCTTTTTGTCTTCTTTTATCTTCTTATCCTCGAGCAACTACCAAACATAAACATGAAGATCAAGGACACGGGATGTAGGCTCTCAACGAGGGTAAAATCCCTCTCCTAGGGGAAAACCCAAAAATTCTCCTCTTCCTTTCAAACCAAATCAAATGAGACAACCAAGACCCTTGACCAAGACAAAGACCTCCTCCAATCTACTAAGTCAGCCTCCCAAGATAGTCCTTCCAATCAGCTTCTTCAATACTATATCAACCCAAAATATCAGCCCTACTGCATCAAAATTTCTGCCTTACTGCAATCTTGCAATTTCAGCCCTTTCCTGCAACCTAGAAGCTCACAAGTGTGACAAAAAAGAGAGAATTTACGGCTTCTTCTTGCTTGACAAGTGTCTCCTTCTCCTTCGCTATGATTATTCTTCTTTTTCTAGGTACTTCGCACTTTTTTTCTTCCTCTTGCTATTGCAGATCGAACTTGATGAATGAGGTCGAGTTCCTTCTTATATAAAGTGGTTGGATCATCCCTTTTTAGGCTGACTTGTCTTCTCTTGGGGCCAACTTGGTGGCGGAGGCACAAATTATTTGACTCAATTACAAATTTCTTTCTTGATATACAAAGCCCAAGAAGGGTCTATTACAAGATGACAAGGACTAAGACTCATGATACAAACCTAGAAGCACACAATGGGTGCTTTGACCTAGAAACAAAATAACTCATAAATAATTTTTCTTTTACAAATATTTTTCTTTTTCTTTCTTTTGACAAGTACATTACATCATGACTCAAATACAATTATGAAGACTGATACTAGTTACATTTCTCAGCACTCCCTCTTAACTAGGGAGGTATTCATAATTGTTCAATCGGTACAAGGTTGACCATAATTTGAAATGTTCCAAGAAGAGTACAACAACATACACAATGCTAGGGATGCCCTAACTACCAAGGTATCCAACACATCAAAGATCCAAGTGTCATTTTCAAGGCACTAATACAAGGATCTAAGACACTGTTAGGGACTAAGGTGTCATCTAGGCAACATGCCACTATAGGTACCATCAGGCTACAACCTTGGTATCAATATGGATACCATCTAGGCCTCCATGCCCTGACACCAACCCTTAGGGATCCAGGTATCTCAACAAGGTTGACACAAACAAAGCTCCACATGACTAAGATACCTTCCCACATTGGGAGCCTTGACATCATCAAGGCCAAGCAACAACTGAGATCTCAATATTAAACAAGTGAAGATGTCCTCTTGACTACCATCTTATAGGCAGTTTATGGTACTCATCTCTCCCTCTCAACCAAAATATCCACAAATCCGAACATGCTTATCAATTAATCAAACTTCTCAGGGAGAGATCTACACATCAGCTACCTGTTCAACCATTAGAGCATCTAGTAGCTTCACGACCCTAATTGTTTCCAATATATATGTTCTTATATGCTAGCACAAAACTTTGGGGTCTTCAACCATTTTGATGTTGCTTAGGTCATCACAATATCCAAACCAACGTTGCATGAAGCAGGGACGTCTTTTGGAAGCGCAGACGTAAAAGCATCATCATTTCTCAAAAATCTAGGAAGCAAAGCATCTCGGAAGCGCTTGCTATATATATATATATATTATATTTTTTGCATTTACATTAAAAAAACATCCCAAATACCAAATTAGTTGTAGAATACATGAAAACTTGCATATTTTTACATAAATCAAGATAGATATGGCATCCATGATTCCATTGTACATCATTGATTAATTATTCGAGCATCAACCATCTAGATTCTAGCAATTACAAACATACACCAAAATTTTAAGCATATCATAAAACTTAAAACATTTAGAAGATAAAATCATCAAACATTCAAGTAACCTATCTAACAAGCAAGCAACTGTCAACATGAGTCATGTCCAAAATTCAAATAATAATGTTTACAAAATAGGCCACTTGGCCACCACCAAGACCCAAGTACGCACTAAACTAGGAAGAGTAAGACAAAAAGGTTCAAATTCACAACAAGACTACAAGTATAATCTATGACAAAAGTAGTAAACTGTGAATATATCTACTAATCTATCATCCTTCCACCATGAATAGGATGTGAGCCTCCACGTGGTGGCAATGAAGAAAATGGTGGTAGTGGAACTGATGAAGATGAAGCTCTTGCTATTGGTGTTGAAACATGGAATCTAGGAACTAAGGGACCAGATGGGGGTGGCATCTCAACTCAATCATCATCATCCTGGATAAGAGCATCCTCCAATTTCTCTAATCGCAACACTCCATCTTCCAAATTGGGCTCCTCTGGATTTTTGTCCCAAACCTTAAGGTCTTTATTAGTCTTTGCATCATCACAGTAGTGGGACAACAATCGCAAGTTGTAGTGAACATAAAACCAACTCTTTACCAGGTCTAAACTCAACCCGTTCCTTTTAACACCGCAAATGAAAGAATAAGAGCTCCAACACCTCTTTGTGGAAGAAGTGTTTACCACTTGTCTTAGCACTCGCAATGCCAAAGTTTGTAGAAGTGGAGTAGCACCTCCATGCATGTTTCACCACTCAAGAGAAGATAAATTCTCTCGATCTCTAATTGCATGCATGCTCCCAAATGGACTAGTGCTAAGCGTCTAGTTGCTCAAATGATTCCGTAGCATGGAAAACTCCTCCTCATCAGGGACTAATTTATCCAATGCTTTCATATAGTCATTTAGAACATTTGGATCTAGGTGTGGTTTTCTCCTGCTCCTCCCCCCGCCTAGGTGTTGGTGTTGAAAGTCATGATGGATGATAATATTTAGGTGTCAGAACATATGCTAAGGCATATAGTGGAATGTTTAACATATCCCATATTTTTTCCACCTCTGCATGAATATAATTGTACAAGGTGATATCTCTAGGCTTGACAATGTCTTTAATCTGCCCCAACATGCTATCCATTTGCTCATACACCTCCCCAATTATTGGCCGATTTGAATATGCAAACTTGATCATGTAATAAATTGGTTTCGTGAATTGCAAAACATATTTAATATGTGACCAAAAGTAACTGTCAAGAATAGTGTCCTTGGCTACATTAGCACAATCTCTATCAGTGTTAATGTCTTCCCATGATTCAGAGTTCACCATATTAGTTAAAGCTTGTCTCACCTTTACTAGTTGCCTAAAGGTGAGGTAATAACTTGCAAATCTTGTTTTTGCAAGTTTAAGCAACTGCAACTTGGAGTATGTGCCATAAAAGTAGTTTACCCTTGTATGCCCTATGATAAATTTAATGAGTTGCTTCCCTCTCTTGTAAAGCTCATTAATCCATCCACATACTTTATGCTTCACAATATCATGCATCAAAAGGTTCAATGTGTGCACCAAGCACCCAGACCAAAAGATGTGTGGATGAGTACACTCAATAATTTTTCCTGTTGCCTTACAATTTGTTGCATTATCAGTGATCACTTTAACCACATTATTAGGACCAACATCTTTGATTGATTGCAATAGGAGATCTGCAATGTTTTGGGAAGTTGCACTAATGGAGGAGGATTCATAACATGTAATAAACATTGCACCACTAGTAGAAACACCAAGAACATTTATCAAATGTTGGTTTCTAACATTTGTCCACCCATTTGATACAATGGATACCCCACAATCCACCCACTCATTTGTAAAACGTGTCAAAGCTCTTTGAACCTTTGTTTTTTCTCTTTCTAATAACAATATTCCAACTTTCTCATAGTTGGGGCTCTTGTATCCTTTTGGGGCTTCATTGATGGCCTTAAACATATCATGCCGATAGGGAGAGTGAAGCAAATTGAATGGCACACTGCAAGCACAAAGAAACCGGACTATCTTTGCATCCACATCATCCCTCCTAGCGACATTCAGGAAATCCATTATTGTTCTTCTACTTCCAAAAGTTGCAAAAGTACCATGAGGAGATGAAGTACCAAATCTAGAGGTTGCACTTGATTCAGAATGAGTTTTTTGTTTCTTGTTTTTTTGGTGTGTAGCCTCCTCTATTAGTAGTATTTTCTTCTTTGTTCAGCAGAAAACATTGGGCAAATTGCTATCCTCACAACACCCTTTTTGTCATCACTATCCAACACCCCACAAAGATGCCTCCTCACACAAGTATATAAACTACTACGTGGTTTTCTTCCATGACAACCATGAGGGCACATAAACTTGTAGCTTCCACCACCTTTTCCCCGTTCAAGTTAGGTCACAAAATTCCACAAGGGTGTCAATGCAACTTTCCCCTCTAGCAGTTCAGTGTCCTCTTCACCCCCTTCCTCCTCATCATACATTGGGTCACTCATATGGGGTCTGTTACTGCTCAAACTAGCAGAGGTCCTAGGAGGGTATCCTAAAGGGCAACTACTAGGTCAAGGGAAACAATGGAGCGATAACCCACTGTCACCTCAACGAAAGCTCCTTGCTCTTTACAGACTTTCACTGATGGGAGGAGACCTGGTATAAAAGGGAATCACTAGATGAATGTGACAATGAAGAGATAAGGAGTGATTCCTAAGGCCTATTCACAAAAGAGACTCAATTTTGTGGTTTGCTTGCTTGAGAAGCAAGTTGCAAGGCTCTCTAATAAGGGCCAAGGGAATTTCAAGGGCTAGGGTTTGCAAATAAGACTTGTAAAAGGAGGGACCTAGTCCAAGAAATCCTTGTGAAAACTTGGATTCCAAGTGGTCTTTGTGAAATTATCTTCAAAAGGTTGTGGGACCACACGGGACCAAGTGAACCCAAAATTAGGTCAAGTTGGTGGAGTTGATCAATCAAGGGTGTGCGTGACCTAATTAAGGGGGAGAAGGGGATCAATGGAGAAATTTTCAACACTTTCAAAACATTTATCCCAATGAGGTCACTAGCCAAGGGAAACAAGGGGTAAGAATCAATCTTGGAGCTAGGGCTTGAAATATCTCAAGATCCCATCACCGGAATGGCTTCAAATTTTTAGGGGTCCTAGGAGACACAACAACGCAGTAGAGGCTAGGAGATCAAACTTTTTTGATGGGTGAATCGTGAGAAATTTGATGCCCAAGGTCCCCCATGGAGGCTAGGCCCAGAAGAAAGAGAAAAAGGTGATAAAGAATATGCTTTTGGTGATCACCTATGAAGGACCAGTGCCTAATGCTTTGGGAGAAATGGAGTCAAGGAGATTCCAATGCTTGGGATGATTTCACTTGGTGAAGGAGGCCTCTAAAACAATTTCGCATGGCAATTAGGGTATGGGATAATTGCTTCAAGGTCTTTATACTTCGATATGCAATATATGATGACTTATCAAGATAAAATTTCGACAAAATATCTAGGAATATTCACTTATTCAAACATGGCCCATGACATGATGCAATGCTATAAAAAGGCAAATTTCCACCATCTCACACAAGAAAAGCAACAAATTTCAGCCTAGTATAGCGAAAATCCTTAGAAACATGCATGTGACATAAGAAAATGACAAAATAGCATTAAAAGAGTACTTACATGTGAGAACAAGTATATCCAATCATCATTATATGCCAATATAGAAGCTCCAAGATAAGAACGAAGAAATCTAGACATCAAAATTCATCCATTCATCCAATTTCGTCCTCCAAAAAGAATAGTGAAAAATATCACAAGAGAGAATGATCCAATCCAAGTGATGATGATCAAAATGATTCATCACACTTGTATTTATACATTTCCTAATGAATTCTATTTACCTAATTAGGCCTAATTTAGCCCCTCAAATAAAATAATGTTGATAATAACAAAACTTTTGGTGAGAAGCCCACCAAATCGCTCAATAATGTAAAGATAAACCTCTCAAGAGGGTTAAATGATCAACAAAGTGAGTCGTTGGGCCTTTGAGGAGGCTTGATGAAGTCCAAGGGGTGCCATAATGAAGAAATGGACTCTAAATATTGTGGACAAGGGGTTGGGCCCTTGTTATCCAATCAAGAACCTGTGGTGCTCCCAAGTGGGTGTCGGGGCACAAGGACATCCTCATGGGTCTCCAAATGGATCAAATATGCCTGTAAACCATCTTTAAAGGCTGGAGTCATGACATAAGCCCTTCCTCTGCAGCGAGAGTCATCTCAGAACATCTGCCAAGTGTATGGTGCAACTGTGGAGTTGGTTGGGCATGGTGGACCAAGCACATCATCTTCATCCAAAAGGTGGAATGCGAGCAATCAATGAACGTTGTTAGGGATCCATGAAGTAATATCTGCTATGGTGGAGGACCATGGCTCTCAACGCTCACCCTACAAGTGCCAATGTGGCCCTCTAGAGGGCTAGGATCACGTATAGGGAGACCAAGCCCTAAATAAACACCCACCTGCAATCTTGCATAAGATCCAATGCATCCCGTTGCCCTCCAATACAACAAATCATTAGAATAATCAAGTAATAATGCTTACAAATCATGGGATCAATGGGGCACTTCATGGTGGCATGCCCTTCCATAGTGGGCTTTGGCATATACAAGTGTCTCCAAGATCAATAAAGGGTTAACCAAGGACCCTATTAGGTGGTTTCAACCTCGGGGGTGGCATGTCCATAGTACATCCTTTAAGAGGTAGGTGGCAAGTGATATAATAAGGGAATGGATTGGGGGATCAAGGGAATCATCCAGGCCACATGTCAAGGTGCATGGGTAGCTACAAGAAGGGAAGCCCACCCCTAATAATATGAGTGTAGGAGGAGCAAATTGTGGTACATGAATTACCTCGGCCTTTGTTTTCTCACCCTTTTTCATATGCCTTTTTCCTTTTATAAATTTTTCTTCATAACTGCTCGGGGCTCTAGGGGATGGAGAGCATGATGTGTAATATATAGTAGTGGATACCCCCTTGAGGTGGGGTAGTTCATCATTCACTAGGGGTTGGGACAATCATGGGTTCCTTAATGATGGAGGGGCTCATCTAGGGTCCACAGGAACCAGGGTGATAGCCATGAATAAGGGTTAGATCTCATGTTTGGTCTTTGCCCACGTGCTACATTTGTATGTCCCGGCCATGTTTTGCATTTTGTGGTACATTTCTTGTTGAGAGTGGCCAAATTATGCTTTTTACTTTTTTTATAGTTTCATCAACCTTAGGGGCATTGTTCTAGGCTCGACCCAAGGTGTGGACAAGGGGAGGGGGATGCTAACCCTATGTGGACCCAGAGAAAACATGTGGACCTGGATGGGAAAAGATATGAATGGGGCTCAAATAAGCGGAAAGGGAGTAATATAGGTGGTATCGGGAAGCGGGACCATGCAACCAAAGTCGAGATTTCACATGTAGTGCCAACCCTAAAGCTAATGGCCAATAAAGGAGATCCTACAGGACTAGGATACAAGGGTAACCATGAAATTAGGCGATGAAGACAAGAATAAAAACCTAACCCACTCTTTTTGCCGAGTCCCCCGGCCAATTCATGCCCAAAAGTGCCCTTGATAAGTAAGGAAAACTACTCAACTACACCAATGAAAAGCCATACCTTTGAGGTCAAGAGGCCCACCTTCAAACATACATTCATAACAGATGGCGAGGGACCACATGGATGGCTCAGGTGGCAGAGAAAATGACACATCAAGCTATCTGGGGGCTGCGAGGGGCTACTGGATGAGGACCATCTAGGAGAAAAATTTTCTCCCATATATACTACCCACAAGTGGTGGGTAACATCTGGCTCCAACTAGGACATGAGCTCTTGGAAAAGTGCACGAAGCTACTCTAACGGGTGGTCGTAAGACACTAGCAATCTCTTGGTTACCGTAGACTTGTTACCTGCACATATCAAAGACCAAGCACATGGGGCAACATGTTTTTGCAGTGTCTTGTGATCACCCATGCTTAGTATTAGGCTGTAAAATCAACAGAAAAGTAAAAATATGCAAATTTAATCTAAATACAACTAATCTACCATGAGAAATATCATAAGATGTTAGCTCTAATGAGAAAATCAGATGCTATGCATCCTACCCTAACATGCATGGCCACGTTTCAGAATGCTAAGTGTAATCAAACAGCTAGTGCAACCAACACATGATCAAATCAATATAAATATGCTGGCCTATATGATTACTCATATAGCAAATCTCAAAGCGAATGCGGACAAAAACACATGGAGGATGAAGCGGGTGGGAGGTGGGATAACGTGATCTCCATTCAAGGCAAAAAGAAGCCCTAGGGGGATAGGTCAATCTAAAAGTGTGGGGCTTTCCCTCTAAGTACACAATGATGGAATGAAAGATCACTCTCAAGAACTCCCTATCACAATCATTGCTTATAGTATGATGCTTTGTATATTCCACATGATTGTGATGAGAGGGGAGAAAAGGGCGAGGAAAAGGAGTACAACAAATAGGTTGCTCAAGGTGATGGATCTATTGGAGAGGGGAGGTCATGGAGTGATCAAAACCCTAAAGGCGTGTCCAAAGAGATGAAGTATAGTCAATGAGGGGCTCATCCTTGACACTATACCCAACAGGGGGAAAGGGCTTATGGTTACTTGGGATCATATGACAAGGGTTGAGGGAATCGCTTGAGGAAGACTCAAAATGATGAAAAAGAGGAAAATGGGAGGGCGAACTGTCATATTCAATGGGTTTTTCTTCCCCAAAATCATGATCTAAAGGCTCAAGTGATTTAAATATAGAATCGTATGTAGGAGCCTTATCGATTTCCTCATTATTAGCATCAAAAATTGGATTTTCCCTAAAAGGAGAATCGATTACTTCCAACTGCCCCTCTTCATGCAAGGGAAAATAATAATTCTCCTTTCCAAGGGTATCGATGGATATGTCGTCATAAATTATGTCTGAGAGAAAGGGAAAACCAATTTCAGCCTCATCCTCCTTGTTGGTATCATAAATGGAAGCATAATCAAATTGAGGTCCAACAATTTCCCATTTCTCCTTTTCAATGTGGAAATAATCTCCAATGTCATCTTCCAAGGAGCTCATGGGATCACCTTTCTCAAGGTTCTCAAAAGGAGAATCATCAGGATTGATATCCTTGAGAAAGGTAAGGTCAGCCTCAACTTTACTTTCCATAGCCTCATCTTCCTTAACATATGTGTTCAGAAAATCATCCCCCTTTTCGTCATGCAGACCCAAGTAGGAATCATTACCAAGGTCTTCTTCAACTTCTCTAGTTGATTATATTCCTCATTTTGATGATGATCTTGCATACTTGAACTTTCTTCAATGTTACCCTGACCATCTAATTGACTATCCTTTGTGGGACTTTGCAATTAATTATAATATTTGTCATTGATTAGGTCAGTCAGAATATTTAAAGCACAGGTTAGGCGAGCAAAGTCAAAGAGACAACTAGGATCCTCCTCATAGGCACACCTCATTATTTTGAGTTGCATTTGTTGTGACCGAAGTCACCTGACACGTGGATTCAAGATTCAACAGATAAGGGGATTTGAGTGTTGGATACGAACATGTTGACCCCCCGGAACATGACACATTTGGATACGTTATATATATATATATATATATATATATATAAAAATGAGATATTTCTTACAAAAATTCGCATTCATGATACAAATTCATTGATTTCAAACATAGATCTTCATCTAGATGTAAGTTTTACTGTTTACAAAGTAACATCATGCATAGTACATACAAAATTCAAATACAATTGTAATTTGTGACATGGCACATAAATGATAAATCATAAATTCTGAATTCATAATACGTATTCAAATTTTCAATTAATCAATGATCCAATAGGAGAAAGACAAGATAGAAAGATAGAGACAATGATAGCTGCAGTTTTCTCATTAAGTCATCAAAATCAAAATGTGTTACATAGGTAGTACAATGCCAATGGAAAATAGAAATAGAAAATACAAAATAACTACAAGTATACAAGCCTCAAGGTAGTAGGTAGCTCATGACTCATGGGTCATCAATCCTCATAGTCATTATCAAAATCAGCATCACTGTCCTCATCATCATGGTCACCACTTCTCTCCTTTGCTGCATCCTTCTCCCCTATATCCAAAGTCATCTTTGCATCTGCTGGTGTGGATGATGACCCCTCTACAGTATTACCATCATCAAATGTGACAA
This sequence comes from Pinus taeda, assembly GCA_000404065.3. NCBI lineage: Eukaryota > Viridiplantae > Streptophyta > Pinopsida > Pinales > Pinaceae > Pinus > Pinus taeda. The sequence goes on along the minus strand of APFE030865664.1, from coordinate 131,854 downwards.
GATCTAGCACTGGATCATTGAGATCCATGTTGGCCAATGCCAACTCAACACTGTTGTCCAAACCCATATCATCAGGGAAGACATCCCACATCTTTGTCTTTTCCTTCAACCAATCGTCCCTCTACTTGTAAATAAGACGAAGGTTGGTGTGCACATACACCATTGTCTCTACCCTAGACTGCTCAAGCCTATTGTTCTTCACACTATACAAATTCCCATATGTACTTGATCTGTCTTTCTCCAAAAAGACCAAAACTCTGAAATAACCATGGCCCCAAGAGCATTCTTCACCTCCCTCAACCTCTTCAACATGTTAAATGAAGAGGCAAATCGTGTATCCGCAATCGTCAACAATGATAAATTGTTGTACTCCTTGTTGATAGTGAGGGCATTTGTATGATTTTGTACAAAGTTGCATGTGCATCCTTAATAATGTTACCAATCCAAAGCACATCAGAAGCAAGGATTTCAGTGCTAAGTTCAATGAATGGACAATGCAAGGTGTCCAAAACACTTGCGGATATTTAGCTTCCACAATCATGCCAGCAGCCTTGCAAATAGGTGCATTATCTGTAATGATTTGCACACAAGAATCAACACCTACATCTTCAATAACTTTAATAAACAACTCACCCATATATTGTGCATCCTTCTATTCTCCAAGTGTACCATTGCTTTCAAGAAAACTGGACCATTCAAGGAAGACACCATGAAGTTGATGAGTGGGTGTCATGCTGGATCTGCCCATCCATCAGAAAATAATGCTAACCCCGGATGTTAGCCATGATGCTTTAATAGGCTCAAGCATTTTTTGCACCTCTTTTTTCCTTCGTCAACAATGTGGTTCTAAGCTTTTCTGAACCAGGAGGCACATACCCTGATGGAACCCCTTGAGTTAGAGCTCAACACATCTCAATAAATAGAGGTGAGCGTGCAACATTAAAGGATATGAAGTTTTGATAGAAAAAAAGGCAATGGTGAGATCAAGCTCTTCTCGTTTCTCCTTTTGAAAAATCTTGTCCATTGGACCAAGTGAAATTGCCTTTCTTTTTGCTATTTGTTCCCCACTAGAACTCTCAAATGGGAATTTGTTGTTGCCTTTCCTCAAAAATGGAAGAGGGTCATAATTCTTTGTTTTTTATTTTTATTTTGCAGCCACATTTTCCATACCAACATTGGACTCTCTTTCCATTTTTTTCCTTTTTTGTAAAGCCACTTTTGTACAAGCTCCAACTCCACAACCTAGTAAAGCGAACAAATGGCCTTTCACACGGAAATATGTGCTCGTGAAAATATTGTGGCAAAATTTGCATCTCCGATTCACATTGCCTCCTCCCTTCACCTTGTTGCTTGGCCCTTGCTCTCTTGTGACATATTTCCACAAGGGATATTTCTCAGTGTTACATTGAGGAGGAAGTCTTCTCTCAACATTACTTGCAATAGAGGAATACTTGCAACAGACTCTGATGAAATTGGGAGAGGAGGCGCATCTCCAATGGGGAAATTCTTCTCCTTCCTTTGCCCCTTTCCTGCTGCTCTTGATTGAGCCATGAATATTGTTAAAAAAAAACAAAAATTGCACAAATTTGTAAAAGAAATCCATATGCAAACTGTTGTAATAAAAATACAAAAAAACTAGAGAAGAAATGCACTTACCTGTTACTTGAATCTCCTTGGAAACGCTCCCACACCATTTGCTCCTTGCTAAAAAATACTCACAGTGAACCCACAACAAACCTACAGCAAAATAGAGAAGTGAAAGTGAAACAAGACATCAACGAATTCACCTTTTTAATGCCACGTGGGTGACTTTTTCTGGATTCGTGACCGAAATCGGGACACGATCCAGATTTGATCATGTCCCAATTGGACACAACGTGTCCCGATTTTCAGACATGATTTGGCATGAATCGTGTTGGATTCGACAGATTCGCGACACGTCGGCCCTTTTGAATGAATTTGGTTTCATAGGTTGTCCTTGAGGGTAGAATTGGATTTAAGATTCAAACCTTAGAGTTGATGTTTCGAAAAGTAACATCATGAAACTTAGGTTTTGGATCTGGATATCCTAGAAACTTTTCCTCTATAAAGATTCCATAGATTAATGAAATAGTCATCATGCTTTTGTACTTGTATATTTCGCTTTGTGGTACTTGTCATTAAATGTTGTAGGTACTTAATAAGTAAGGTATGATGATCTTATGAAGAATATGATGATAAAAGAAGACATAAATAAATTGTCCTTGATCTTCATGTTTATGTTTTGGTGGTAGAATTGGATTTAAGATTCAAGGACAATTTATTTATGTCTTCTTTTATCATCAAACAACTACCAAAACATAAACATGAACATCAAGGACACAAGATGTAGTCTCTTAGCCAGGGAGAAACCCCTCTCCTAGGGAAAACCCAAAAATTCTCTTCTCTTCCTTTAAAACCAAATCAAATGAGACTAGTGTTGCACGAAACGCCCCCCACCCAAGGATCCAAACCTGGAATCGCGTCCCATACGGATTTGTGGTTTGGAATTTCAGAACCATGGATCGGGTCGGAAAGGACGGTTCTTGGAAATTCGGAACCATGCCAGCCCGATCCATGGTTTCAGATTTCCGAACCGCGGATCCGACGATGGATCCTCCTGGGATTTGCAGCGGATCGGGCATGGATCCCAAGCGGATCCGAAGGGAGACTAGTGGTTCCACAGGGTTTCACAGGTTTCTAACTTTTTTATTTTATTTTTTCTTTGACTTAAGTTGGTTTGGGGCTTCTCGGACACTTCCAAGGTGCTCCCTTGATGCTCCTTAGATGCTTCCTAGATGCTCCCTCATGGTAATTTTAAATTCTTAAAGTAAAAGTGACATTCTCCTTTATTTTTCATTTTCATCCTTTTACTTAAATTTTTAACATTACCATGAAATGACTCGGGATGTTTGAGAGTGGTTCTAGCCTCATCAAACTTCATATGGAGAAAATAGAATTTCATATCCTATTCAAAATTTCATATCCTAATCAAGAGCACCAAGCCCTATATGTACCCTAGTGTTTGTGGTGTTGATTGTTGAACTCCTTTGTCATGCCCTTACCAAAAAATTACCTTTCAATCAAGTCAAAATCATCGATCAAGCATGTTAATTTTTCTCTACCATATTTTAAGGCTTGGATTAGGTAGTTTGATCAAAATTGGACAATGCTGACTAATACCCCTAGACAATCGAGGTAGAGGCAAAGGCTAGACAATAGGAGAAGAATCTATATTCTAGATGGTTGATGCTCGAATAATTAATCATTAATGTACAATGGATGCCATATCTATCTTGATTTATGTACAAATATGCATGCTTCCATATCTTCTACAACTAATTTGTTATTTTGAATGTTTTTTTTAAATAAATGCAAAAAAATACAATTTTTTTTTTTATATATATAGTAGACGCTTCCGAGATGCTTCCCTTCCTAGATTTTTGGGAAATGACACTTCTATGTCCCCGTTTCCAAAAAATGTCCCTGCTTCGTGCAATGTTGAATGAGTTGACCAAGACAAAGACCTTGTCCAATCCACGAATTCAACCTCGCAAGGTAGTCCTTCCAATCAACTTCTTCAATGTTGCAATTGCATCAATGTGATATTCCTACCTAGCAAATTTTTGCTAACACATTTTGCACAATTTTTATATTTTGGTGTATTTGATTTAGGAAAAGTGGGTTGAGAGGACCCCAGTTCGATTTTGGTGGAAAAAGGAGGTTCGAACTTAGGAAAAGGAGGCAAATCAAAAAGTAGGTGGAATGTGGGGGCCACTCTAAGAGGGAATTCACACCCCTAAGAGAAATCCACATTTGTGGGGAAGGAGAGAAGAAAGGGGACAAGTTGTGGAGCCCACATGGAGTGAGGAGAGGCTCAAGGATAAACAGGAGGAGAAGACCTCATTTTGGGACTTTTTGACAATTTGAGAATCGAACTCTTGTACGCTTGTGTTGCTTAGCCAAGTCTACTTGTGCTGTTTAGCACACGAGATTTCTAGGCAGGAATCTCACCTCTTCTTCGGTGGACTTCGAGTGCCACTCAAGGGGAGTCATATTATACCATTTGCAGGGTTGTATTAGAGCTAATTGTTCGAGTATTCGTTCCCTTTGACAGGTAGATTGGGCGCAAAAGAGGAGGGACAAATTGTGTGTGGATGCAACTCTTGTGTGTGCATGTTGCTGAACTTTTGAGGGATAAATATTTCATATATTTGTCGGATATTTGGGTGGTTTGCCGGTTAGATTCAGTGGAGGTTTTGCAAGGGGAAATTATTCCTTTTTAGGGCTTGCGCAAGTCTCTTTGGCATCTAGCGCAGAAGTGGGAGAAGTGAGGATTGGTCGTGGGGGTTTACCGAAGCTTCAAGGGAGGAGACTTGAAGGGAATTTCCAAGAGAATTGGTGGGAGTTTTTTGGAGGAATTGTGGTGCATCTTCAACCATTTTTCCAGTAGTGCGTGTGGCTAGGCAACTTGGGCCATTCACACTAACTGGTTGGTATTTTCAGAGTTTGGTTGTTGGAGGATTCCTCGCTGGGGTTTTGTGGGTTTTGGGTGAGGAGCTAGTGGTTAAATCAACTGAATTTTCTGGGCAGTTTTGGGGGCTATATCAGCAGTTGCAGCACTTTGGCTAGTTTGGGCGCAGTTTGTGGAGCAGAGCTATTCCCAGCACTTGGGCATCTTATTCTCACCTGGGTTCTTGCCTTGCTTGCAATAGCAAGCCCAGGTTCATCTAATCCATTTATATTTGTACTCCCACTTGTTAAATCAATAAAATGGCTCAGCTTGACGCAGTTAATAGTGTTATGGTTGTTGTTTATGCATGTTCTAAATTTGTGTGTTGCATGTGTGTATTTGCTTTATTTATCACTGTTATTTCCTATTAGGAATATTACAATGGTATCAGAGCTGTGGTCTGGCCAACTTTGGGGGGATTTCTTTCTATGACCCCGAAGGATAGGCAAAACATCACTTACAGGAGGCATGGGTACAGGAGTAGAGAATTGGAGCTGAAATTACCCTAGATTCAAAGCTTCTGGAGTAAGGGGAAAACATAGTAGAAATGGGAGATAGTAGCAAGGATGAGATGGCCACAACATTCAAGAGCATCTTGAGTGCGTTGAATGACTTGTTGAGAGGACAGAATGATGTGGTGAGAGGGCAAAGGAAGCTGATGGATGAATTGAGGCAGCGGTGCATTAGGGACAACCACAGGGAGTTTATTGGAGGTGAGCGTTCATGAGCATCTCACCACACAGAGAATGACATTCCTCAGAACAACATGCTTATCCACCATGGAGCAACTAGATCCACCATGCCTACATTTATGGCTCCTAGGAGTGGGGAACAACCAAATGTCGGGGAGATGCCTATGGGGGATTATTTTTGAGAGTGGCAGTCCATGGGGGCGGAGTTCCGTGAAGCGATTAATTTCAAAGATTTATGCCATCTCAAGCATAACAACTGAGGCAAGGGAGTAGGCAACTCATCGTGGTAGAATGCAGACTTGCAACGCATGGTTGGGAGATTGTATCTCCCTACATTTGATGGGTCCTCTAAAAGCACTGCGAGGGCATGGGTGGAGAAGCTATGCAACTATTTCCACCTTAATTAGATGTCGAAGGTAGAGGTGATTAAGTTGGCCACTTTGCATTTGGAGGGGGATGCACACGATTGGTGGTTTCATGGATTGGCTACATTGGGCATGCCAACGTGACTTCTTACGAGGAGTTTACTAGGAGGGAGTTGGATCATTTTGAGCAAAGAGACCCTAAGTCACATTTATGGGAATTGATACATCTCAAGCAGACTGTTAATGATGAGAAGTACATAGTGGAGTTTTTGAGATTGTCTGTGATGTTGCCAGACCTATCAGAGTCCAGGAGGGTCTTCCTATTTGTGGAGGGCTTGCCAGAGCCTTTATGTGGGCTTGTGAGGTCGAATAGGCCCACCTCCTTATAGGACACAATGAGTAGAGTGAGAGACTTGTGGGGTGTAATCTCCAAGTCTAAGGCACCCTTACCCACGAAGATTGTTTTCCTTGAGAGAGGCAAAGACACCAGACCCCAGCCATAGAGGGAGATAGTAGGGTGTGGGCAGTTAGATGATGAGACTTGGAGGTACCTCAGGAAGAGGAAACTATGTTCCACATGCCAGGAGCTGTGGGCACTAGGACACAAATGCACCAAAGGCAAGACCCACTACATCGAGGTGTTTTCAGATAGCGAGCTTGAGGATGATGTTGAGTAGAGGATCGATGTAGGAGATAGTGAGCCGCATGATACAGGAGGAGGAGCACCACCACCACCACCACCTAGAGGGGGACCCCTCTTGCCCACAGGAGGGGTCATAGCTTCACTCCGAGGAGTGCTGAGGATAAGGGGCACAATGCAAGGTCAATGTGTATCAGTGATAGTGGATAGTGGGGCTACCCACAACTTTGTAGATGCTCAGATGGTGGAGCGGAGAGGGATACACACAGAGAATTTTGAGGGTTTCTCTATTTTGGTACCTGGGGATAGGACCATGCAGTCCACCAGATACGTCCCTAGCATGACAGTGACTATGGAAGCTACTCCATGACTAGTCACTTTTTCGTAGTTGATGTTCCGGACACTAATGTAGTGTCGAGTGTCCAGTGGCTCTACTTGCTTGGGTGTGTCACCACAGACTAGAGGAAATTGGAGATGGAGTTTCCCAAGCCAAATGGGAAGATGGTTTTGCTAAGAGGCATGCACTCCTACCCACCGCAGACAATATCAACTCAGAGGATAGAGATCGATTTGCAGTATGGAGATATAGAGTGGGTTGTGGAGCTCAATATTTTAGAGGCAAGGACTCAGCCATGCCCACCACATTCGAACATACAGGCGATATTAGACCAGTATCCAATGGTTTTTGGAGACATTCCACCATGCCGCCCACCAGACAAGGGATTCGAGCACACCATTGAGTTGGAGGAGGGCGTGCATGTGGTGATTACAACATCATACAAACATCCCAAGGCCTACCGGAATGAGATAGAGCGAGCTATATAGGAGTTGTTGGCACTGGAGCACATTAGGCCTTAGCTCTAGTCATTTTGCTTCTTCAGTGGTGCTAGTGAAGAAGAAAGACGCAATCCTCCAGATGTGCATCGACTACAGAGCCTTAAACAAGAGGACATTGAAGAACAAATACCCCATCCCACGCATAGGTGAGTTGATGGATGAGCTTTTGGGAGCGAGGTATTTCATTAAGGTTGACTTGCGCTTGGGGTACCATCAAACTCGGGTGAGAGAACAAGATATTCCAAAGACTGCTTTCAGATGTCATTACGACCATTTTGAGTTTCTGGTGATGCCCTTAGGGCTAACCAATGCCCCTGATACCTTCCAGTCTTGCATGGACCATGTGTTCTGCGAGTTGTTGCATAGATATGTTATGGTTTTCTTTGACAACATACTGATTTATTGCAGGACATGGGAGGAGCACTTGTAGCGTGTAGAGGAGGTGCTTCACATCTGGAGGAGCAACAGTTATACGCCAAGAATTCCAAATGTGAATTTGGGCTAACAAAGATGTTATTCTTGGCCCCATTATTGGAGAGGACGGGGTGCAAGTTCACCAGGAGAAGATTAGGGCCATCCTGGATTGGCCTACACCTAATAATGTGACGGAGTTGCAGGTATTCTTGGGCATATGCACTTACTACAGGAGGTTTGTGAGAGGATTCTCACAGTTGGCAACACCCCTCACGGATTTGACCAAGAGAGGGGCATTCACACAGACAGTTGGAGCGTAGGAGGCTTTTGAGCGCCTCAAGTAGGTGATGAGCAGTTGCCCGATGTTGGCTTTGCTGGATTTCTCTCAGCCTTTCATTCTAGAGTGTGATGCATTGGGTGAGGGCCTTGGAGTCGTTTTGATGCAAGGGGAACACCCTTACCTTTGAGAGCCGGAAGATGCGACCCCATGAGAGACTCTATTCTATCTACGACAAGGAGATGTTGGCCATCATGCATGCATTGGCCAAGTTCTGGTGGTACTTAGTTGGGCAAAAGGTTCAAGGTTAAGACTGAGCACAATAGCCTTCGGTTCTTTTTGGAGTAGAAAGAATTGAACGAGAGGCAAGAAAAATGGGTCAACAAAATACAGGCATATGATTTTGACATTGAGTATGGCAAGGGTTGGTAGAATGTGGTGGTGGATGCATTGTCTAGGAGTCCTGCAACTCTCTCTCTCTCTCATGACCATTGATCAAGATTGGAGAGCACTACTGCTGGTTGAGTATTCCAAGGATTAATGTGCATGTGAGATCTTGGATGGGTTGGTTGGAGATGATAGGTACAAGGTGATGAACGGGGTAATATACGACAAGGATCAGATTCATTTGGTGCCTAGCCCCCAATTATGGGAGAAGACTATGCTCGCTGCTCATGATTCTCCCTTGGCAGGGCATTAGGTGTTCCTTAAGACTTACAAGGCCATCAAGGAGAGATTCACATGGAAGGGCCTCAAGGAGGACGTCTTGAGGCACGTGCGAGATTGTGATACTTGTCAGAGGAACAAGGGGGAGTAGAAGTACCCAATCGGCCTATTACAACCCCGCCCCATTCTTGAGAGGAAATGGGAGAGTGTATTTGTGGACTTTATTACTGGGTTGCCAGCAATCCAAGGGTGGGATTGCTTCTATGTGGTGGTTGACGGGTTGACCAAGTTCGCCTATTTCTTTGCTATTACATCACGGTCATTAACTTCTTAGGTGGCTGAGTTGTTTTTCAGGGAGGTGTTCAAGCTACATGGTCTTCCCAAGACCATAGTTAGTAACGAAGGCAACAGATTCATGGGGGGATTTTGGTAGGAGTTGTTTCGGTTAGTGGGGATCGAGCTCACACCTAGTACCAGTTATCACCCACAAACTGATGGCCAGATCGAGATTGTGAACAAATGGTTAGAGGGGTACTTGCACAACTTTATGACCGGGCAACAACGAGCGTGGATGAGGTGGCTACATCTCGGAGAGTACTGCTACAACACAACATACCACATGTTGATAGGTATGCCCCCATTCCATGCATTATATGGTTATGATGCTCTGACTATTGCTGATATGGTGTTTGGAGACAACAAGGCTCGAGGGGCCAAGATTGGATATAGGAGAGCCAAGATATCCTTAGAGCTCTCAAGGATAATTTACAAACTGCCTAGAACCAACAGAAGATGTATGCAGACAGGCATAAGATCGAGAGACACTTTGAGGTTGGGGACTTGGTTTTTCTGAGGCTCCAACCATAGAGGCAGTCCACTTTGAAGCAGAAGGGCGTTGAGAAGCTCAAGCCACGTTTCTATGGGCCATACTGGGTGACTAGACGGGTTGGAGAGGTGGCATATGAGTTAGAGTTCCCACTAGGGATTAAGGTGCACAACATATTCCATGTCTCATTCCTGAAAAAGGGATTTGGGGCAATAGGTGATGGTTTCTATGGAGTTGTTACCACCCTTGGATGGTGAGGAGCATTTGGTATTGGTGCCAGAGGCCATTTTGGAAGTGAGAGAGAGAAAGCTCAGAAACAGAACCATCTGGGAGTTCCTTGTGAAGTGGAAGGACCTACTTGAGGAGGATGCTACTTGGGAAGGAGAAAAATTACTTCACCATCCATCACTACAATTGCTTGAGGAAAAGAAACATCTAGTTGGGGAGGACTGTGATATTCCTACTTAGCAAATTTTTGCTAAGTAACACATTTTGCACAATTTTGATATTTTGGCGTATTTGACTTAGGAAAAGTGGGTTGAGAGGACACCACTTGATTTTGGTGGAAAAAGGACTTGGGAAGGAGAAAAAGTACTTCAGCATCCATCACTACAATTGCTTGAGGACAAACAACATCTAGGCGAGGACGACTATGATATTCCTACTTAGCAAATTTTTGCTAAGTAACACATTTTGCACAATTTTTATATTTTGGCATATTTGACTTAGGAAAAGTGGGTTGAGAGGACCCCACTTGATTTTGGTGAAAAAGGAGGTTTGAACTTAGGAAAAGGATGCAAATTAAAAGGTAGGTGGAATGTGGAGGTCACTCTTAGAGGGAATTCAAACCCCTTAGAGAAATCCGCAATTGTGGGGAAGAAGAGAAGAAAGGGGGACAAATTGTTTATGGATGCAACTCTTGTGCATGCATGTTGTTGAGCTTTCAAGGGACAAATATTTCATATATTTGTCAGATATTTGGGTGGTTTGCAGGTCAGATTCAGTGGAAGTTTTGCAAGGGGAAATTATGCCTTTTTAGGGCCTGCGTAGGCCTCTCTGGCAACTAACGCATAAATGGGAGAAGTGAGGATTGGTCGTGGCAGTTTGCCGAAGCTTCAAGGGAGGAGACTTGAAGGAAATTTGCATGAGAATTGGTGGGAGTTTTTTGGAGGAATTGTGGTGCATCTTCAACCATTTTTCCAGTAGTGCGTGTGGCTAGGCAACTTGGGCCATTCGCACTAATTGGTGGGTATTTTCGGAGTTTGGTTGTTGGAGGATTCCTTGCTGGATTTTGTGGGTTTTGGGTGAGCACTGAGGAGCTAGTGGTTAAATTGGATGAATTTTCTGGGCAGTTTTGGGGGCTATATCAGCAGTTCTTCCTTCAGTAGTTGCAACACTTTGGCCAGTTTGGGTGCAGTTTGTGGAGCAGAGCTATTCCTAGCACTTGGGCATCTTATTCTCATTTGTGTTCTTGCGTTGCTTGTAATATTCCTAATTAGCCATGGCTAATTGGAATATTCGATTTTGCTCAATTTTGCCTTCTATAGTTATTTAGAAATAAAAAGGTGAGAAAAGGGGGATATAACTGACTTTTAGAATAAAGTCACTCCCTAGTAGCATAACATTGTGACTTAAAAGGGGAGCCAAGGGGGCCAAAGGACCACGTAGAGAAGGGGCCCACGCAGACACTTGGAGGGACTCTGTGCAGATGGAGAGGAGCACGTGGCAAGAGAGGGGCTACGTTGGAGGAGGTAGGCCTTAGGGTTGAGAGAGGCCAACGCTATAAAGGAGAGAGGAGCCTCCTCATTTTGGCATTCGATTATGTGCATTTGAGCTAGTCACTTTGACTTAGAGCACACTGGCTATTTAGCTTGTCTGCAGCACTGTTTAGTGCATCGAGTGTCTCCGTTCGGAGATCTCACCCTTAGCCCTGGAGGACTTCGAGTGCCTACTTGGGCAAGGTAAGTTTCAGCAGTCTTTTGTAGGAGGATCGATTTTTGGAGCTGAGGAGGAGCTGAGCATCTTGACGACTGCATAGTCTTGAGAGAGGATGACGCAGTCTTTTTGGGTAGCAGTTCTGGATTGGGGTTTCGTGGAGGATTTGAGCTAGGAGATTGAGCAGGGGATCAACCCTTGCATATTGGAGGATTTTGGCAGAGTTTCGGGCAAAATCTTGGAGGGTTCTATTCAGTGGTAGTGCAAAGCCTTGAGGAATTGGGTGGATCCTCAAGGGGGTGATTTTCGGGGTCAGCCATTTTTGAAAAGCTTTCTATGCTTTTCTGGGTTTATTGAGTAGAGGTTGATTCCATAGTTTCAACATTTTCAGAGGAGGGGAATAGCCCCAAATCCTCATTTGATTTCCGCAGCAGCAGTAGGATAGCAGTTCTCCTGCAGCTTGGATGCAGATAAGAGAGAGGCCATTTCCTTACCATTCGGGGTGTATTTCTTCACTTGCCTTGTGCAAGTCGAGGTGCCATCTTTCTGATCACCTCTTGTACTCTGTCCATTACTCAGAATAATAAAATGGCTTAGCATTTCTCTCTGCATTTCTTGAGTATCTGGTTGTATTCCGTGTTTACATTATTTTATGTTGCATTACTGTTATTTATATCACTTTGAGCTTCTCGGCTACTGCATCACTTGTGTGTTATTTGGTTGGAGTTTACTGGGGTTTGGGGAATATCTCTGGAACGGGATATTACAGTGGTATCAGAGCCTCAGAATGTTTTGGCTCATCGGATGGAGGCAGTCTTCCGGAAGGGAGACGTAGAGTGGGCAATGGAGCTACGTGCATCCGAGACAGGGACTACAGGGCAGACGGTGCACCCAGAGATACAGTGCATCCTTGACCGGTATGCCACAGTGTTTGGTGAGATTCTGCCGAGACAGCCACCGAACCGGGGGTTTGAGCACACCATTGAGCTTGAGCAGGGCATACAGGCAATGATTACTACCCCCTATAGGCATCCCAAGGCCTATCAGGATGAGATTGAGCGGGCCATTCAAGGGTTGTTGGCTCTTGGGCACATTCGGCCGAGCACGAGTCCTTTTGCTTCTTCCGTGGTGTTGGTGAAGAAGAAGGACGGCACATTGAGAATGTGCATTGACTACAGGGCCCTGAACAAGAAGACCCTAAAGAACAGGTACCCCATACCTAGGATCGATGAGTTGATGGATGAGTTGACAGGAGCACGGTTCTTCTCAAAGATTGATTTGAGATTTGGGTACCATCATATTCGCTTGAGGGAGCAAGACATTCCCAAGACCACCTTTAGGTGTCACTATGGGCACTTTGAATTTTTGGTGATTCCCTTTGGGCTAACCAACGCCCCAACTACATTCCAGTCTTGCATGAATCACATCTTCCGCAGTCACTTAAGGAAGTTTGTGTTGGTGTTCTTTGATGATATCCTCATTTATAGTAGGACTTGGGAGGAGCATCTCCAGCACATTGAGACAGTATTGTGCATCTTGGAGGAGCAGCAGTTCTATGCCAAGCTCTCCAAGTGTGAGTTTGGGTTGACGGAGATGCTGTACTTGGGACACATCATAGGGGTGGACGGAGTGAGGGTCCACGAGGAGAAGATCAGGGCCATCAGAGATTGGCCGGAGCCAAGGAACGTGATAGAACTTCAAGGATTCATTGGCATTTTTACTTACTACAAGAAGTTTGTCAAGAGTTTCTCACATCTCGCTGCACCCCTGACAGATTTGACGAGGAAGGGGGCATTCAGTTGGTCGGATATAACGCAGCGAGCCTTTGATAGGCTCAAGGAGGTTATGAGCAGCTGCCCAGTGCTTGCATTGCCAGATTTTACGCAGCCATTTGTTTTGGAGTGTAATGCGTTGGGAGAGGGGATCGACGCAGTGTTGATGCAGGGAGGTCACCCTATAGCCTTTGAGAGCCGAAAGCTCCTTCCGCACGAGAGGTTGTATTCTATATACGACAAGGAGATGCTGGCCATCATGCATGCATTGACCAAGTTCTGGCAGTATTTAGTGGGTAACAGGTTCAGGGTGAGGACTGATCACAACAGCCCCAGGTTCATTTTGGAGCAGAAGCAGCTACAGGAGAGGCAGCAGAAGTGGATCAGTAAGATCCAAGCATATGACTTTGACATTGAGTATGTTAAGGGTAAGAACAACGGGGTAGCAGATGCCCTTTCATGTAGACCAGCCGCATTGTCTCTTATGAGCTTAGACACAGACTGGAGGGCTCGACTCTTACTAGAGTACTCCAAGGATAGATTTGCATGTGAGGTTCTGGATGGGTAGGTGGCGGATGACAGGTATAGGGTGGTCGATGAGATCATCTATTACAGGGACCGAATCTTCTTGACTGAGGGATCTCAACTCAAGAAGAAGATACTGCAGGCATCACATGATTCACCATTGGTCGACCATCAGGGGTTTACCAAAACCTACAGGGCCATTAGAGAGAGGTTCTCATGGAAGGGCCTCAAAGAGGACGTACTCCAGCATGTCCGGGAGTGCGATGTTTGCCAGAGGAACAAGGGGGAGATGAGCCATCCCACAGGATTATTGCAGCCTCTTCCCATTCCAGAGGGGAAATGGGAGTGTATTTGATGGACTTCATCACAAGGTTGCCCATGGTACAGGGCAAGGATTGCATCTTTGTCGTCGTTGATTGACTGACAAAGTACGCACATTTTTTCGCCATATCCGCACACTACATAGCAGCGCAGGTGGCTGAGCTGTTCTTCAGAGAGGTCTTTTGACTACATGGTCTTCCTAAGACCATCACCAGTGATAGGGACAGCCGTTTCATGGGCGGGTTTTGGCAAGAGCTTTTTTGGTTGGTGGGGACGGAGTTGACACCAAGTACCAGTTATCACCCATAGACGGACGGGCAGACAAAGATAGTTAACAAGTGGCTAGAGGGCTACTTGCGTAACTATGTCAGTGGGCAGCAACGAGCATGGCTGAAGTGGCTGCATCTGGGGGAGTACTGCTACAACACTACGCATCACATGTCCATTGGTATATCACCATTCTATGCTTTGTATGGATATCATCCTTTATCTTTTGCTGACATGATGTTTGGTGCTAGCAAGGCTCCGAAAGCCAATATTTGGATCCAAGAGAGTCAGGATATTGTTCGAGCTCTCAAAGATAATATGGCTACTGCGTAGAACCAATAGAAGCTGTATGCTGACAGGGGTCGGGTGGAGAGAGTTTGAGGTAGGGGACTTGGTCTACCTATGATTACAGCCATACCGACAATCGTCACTGAAGCAGAAAGGGGCTGAGAAGCTCAATTCCCGCTTTTATGGGCCATACAGGGTGATACACAGGATTGGACAGGTTGCGTATGAATTGGAGTTGTCCCAAGGCAGCAAGATTCATAACGTTTTTCATGTATCATGCTTGAAGAAGGCGTTGGGGCAGCATGTGACAGTGATAGATGAGCTACCACCCACGGATGATGAGGGGCATTTGGTGTTTGCAGCCAGAGGCTATTATTGATACCACGGAGAGGCAGCTGTGGAGCAGGACGGTCCGAGTATTCTTGGTGAGGTGGAAGAATTTATTAGATGAGGATGCCACTTGGGAGAGTGAAAATTTTTTACAGCATCCATCACTTTATTTGCTTGAGGACAAGCAACATTTTGTCGGGGGAGACTGTAATATTCCTAATTAGGCATGGCTAATTGGAATATTTGATTTTGCTCAATTTTGTCTTCTATAGTTATTTATAGATAAAAAGGTGAGAAAAGGGGGACATAACTCACTTTTAGAATAAAGTCACTCCCTAGTAGCACAACGTTGTGACTTAAAAGGGGAGCAAAGGGGGCCAAAGGACTGCGCAGATGGAGAGGAGCACGTGGCAAGAGAGGGGCTACGTTGGAGAAGGTGGGCCTTAGGGTTGAGAGAGGCCAACACTATAAAGGAGAGAGGAGCCTCCTCATTTTGGCATTCGATTATGTGTCAACGTTCTTCAACAAAGGTGCCATAAATCTTTCAAGCTCAAAAATTTCATTGAGTTGCTTGTTTTGTCTTGATTTGTTTCAAATGACTCCTTTCAAACAAGTCAACATTATTGATATGGTTAGACTTCCTTTTATGTATTGGAGGGAGTTATTGTCGCTTCATAAAACTATTAGTCTTGGCCTTCAAAATGTCACAGGTCTCAAAACTACAGTGCCCGACAGAATCCACAATCTTCCATAAGATTCTTCAAAAGCTAGTCTTATAATTTCAATTTATTCCAAAACGTTGTAGTTTTGTTGTTTGTAGTCACACTTCAATGATGCTCAGTCTTGGATCGCATCATGTAAAGTTTGTATCGTAGCTTGGATGATGAACCTTCATAACTCAGACCTTGATTCATTGACTTGTCTACCAAATTCGTTCTATCACAATTATTTTTCACATAGATACCATTGGATTTCAGTTACTGAGATGTACTTTATGCACCTTTAGATTTTTCCAAATAGATAGCGAGATGTATTGCTTCAAAAATTCGAATGTCTTGGATTTCAGATGACTTTTGCACAAAGAAGAGCGTATATTAAATGTTGGATAGACTACAATCCTTTAGAAAGGTGACTTACGTGAATTCAACCTTCAATCTTGAGCTAGAATAGATGGCTTCAACTTTTTCTGGATACTTCATCATCTTTCTTCAAAGATATAGTACTGTAGAGGGCTCAGATGTTACGAATGCTCCTTCCTATAGCTTGAATTGTAACATAGTCTTTCTTGAACGAATTTTTATACTTGTGAAGTTTTTATGTTGTTCTTGTAATACTTGTTACTTGCCTCTGAAATGCATATTGAACTTTTTCAAGCTTCTTCTTCTTGGTCTAATGTTTGATTCTTTTAGATCTTGGTTAGGAAATCATGTTGCCATAGAAATCATATGTTATAACAATAGGTTTTGGTCTTTTAAACAAATGGATAGTTTTGCAATTGAAAATACCCTATAATTCAGATCATAGATATAGATCTTGCACCTTCTAATTAGGGTTACCACAAAGATGTGATCACATGGACGTGTGCACGCTTCATGTTAATGAGCCATAGATGGGATATACAAATCACTGTATATTAAAAGATTCGAGCCACCGTGTATTGAGCCATAGAAACATATGAACCACAGAGTGTGAGTTGTTATTGGAGCATTTAAACTCTGATACATTTATAAATTTATATATTAATGATTGAATGATGGTTTTTTGCAAGCAGGGCCTTGGCTTAAATAAGCCCTTGGGCACCTTTTCGGGAAGGGGCATGATCTTTGATCGTGCCCCAATTACATATTAATTAATTACATAACATTGCCTCCCTCTTGAAAATATGCTTTGTCTGCAAAGCATATGCAATGACGGAAGTTTTTTGGCAAAAAAAATTGTCTCCTAGGAGGCTTCTTCTTCTGGTAGATTTTTCCACTTAATAGGTATTCTTTAATTACTTGAGATCACAACTTCCTTTCCTTGGTGATAACAATTCCTTCTGGTTCTAAGATGAACTTGCCTTCATCATCTAATAGCGGAAGTGTTGTCTGTGTTGATTGGTGTCTGCCTAATGCCTTTTTAAGACAAGATACATGGAAAACGTTGTGAACTTGACTTTTGTCTGGATGGCTTAAGCTGTATGCTACTTCGCTGATCTTTTTGTTAATCTGATATGGTGCATAAAACTTTGGCGCCAATTTGTTTTTCCCTTTTTGTTTTAGGGATAACTGCTTGTAAGGCTGAAGTTTAACAAATACCCATTCTCCCACTTCAAATTCTCTCTCTGTTCTGTGTCGGTCGGCCTGCTACGTGATGCGATTTCTTGCAATACTAACATTTTCTTTTAATGTTTGAAAAACTTTTTGGGTTTCTTCTAAATTCTCCTTTACTGCTGGAACTTTTGCGTCAGAAATGGCCAAATCCTTCCATTTGGGAGGTTCATATCCGTACAAAGCTTGAAATGGGGTCATCTTTGCAGAAGTGTGATAAGTTGAATTGTACCACCATTCAACGAGATGTAACCACTGAGCCCACTTGTTTTTCTTGTTTGTTGCATAACAACGAAGGTAAGCATCTAAGCACTTATTGACAGTTTCTGTCTAACCATCTGTTTGAGGATGATATGCATAACTCATGTTGAGGTATGTTCCAATATGTTTGAAAAGGTATTTCCAAAAATTCCCTTTAAACTTGGGATCTCTATCACTAACAATGACTTTAGGGAATCCATGTAATTTGTAGACATTCTTGCAAAATATCTCGGCGATCTCTTTTGCTGAATCTGATTTCTTCATTCTTATGAAGTGTGCATACTTTGTGAGTTTGTCTACTACTACAAGAATTTTATTTTCCTCGTTTGACATGGGTAATCCTTCAATAAAATCCATTGATATTTCTTCCCATTTTTGCTTTGGGATATTTAAGGGGCGGAACAACCTTGGGGTCCTATTGTTCTCACTTTCATTTCGCTGGCATTGATCACATTCTGCTACATATGTTTGAAAATCACTATTCATTCCCTTCCAAAAGAATGATTGTCATGCATTATAGTAGGTTTTAAAGATTCCTACATGTCCGACTGACAGTGAATCATGCGACTGTTTGAGAATCTTGGTTTTAAATTTGGAATTTGAACTCAGATAAATTCTTCCCTTGTACCATAGAATATCGTTTTTCCATTCAAATTTTGAATTTTGAGGAAGGTTATTGATTAGAGTACTTGTTTCTGGATCTTTTACATATTCACTTTGAATCTCATTAAGCCATTTGGGAACAACAACTGAAACAACAAATAATAATGGTTCTTCGTCTTTCCTAGACAAAGCATCAACTACTAAGTTATCTTTCGCTTTCTTATGTAATATATCCATGTCGAAGGTAGTGATATTTTCTATCCATTTTTGTTGTTTATTAGATAGCGTTTTCTGCTGGAGGAGATGTTAAAGACTATATGATTTGTTCGTATTAAGAACTTACTTCCCAAGAGATATTGTCTCCATTTGGCTAATGCGTGCATAATAGAAAGCATTTCCTTGTTGTATGTAGACTTGAGACGTTCTTGTTTATTGAGCTTCCTGCTCTCAAACACAATTGGGTGTCCATCCTACATTAGTACTGCTCCTATGCCAAAAACTGAAGCATCACACTCAATTACAAATGGTTTTGAGAAGTTTGGAGTTGTCAACACAGGGGCATTGGACATAACTTCCTTCAAGTCATCAAAACACTTTTTTGCTTCATCATTCCATCGAAATGAGTTCTTTAGAAGGTTCGTTAGGGGTGCAGTTATATGGGCATGGTTTTTTTATAAATCTTCAATAATACCCGTTCAAACCTAAAAATCCTCTTAGCTTGGAGATATTAATTGGTTTGGGCGATTCCCTTATAGCCTTGATCTTATTAGGATCTACTTTTACTCCTTCCTTGGATATTATATGACTAAGATACTCTACTTCTTCCTTCCCAAAAGTGCATTTGGACTTCTTGGCATAGAATTGATGCTCTTCTAATACAGTAAGAACTTGCTCCAAATGTTGTAAGTGCTCCTTCCATGTTTTACGATAAATTAGAATGTCATCAAAGAACACTAACACAAACTTCCTTAGATATGGACGAAATAGCCCATTCATAGTAGCTTGGAATGTTGTCGGCACATTGGTTAAACCAAAAGGCATTACTTTAAACTCGTAATGACCTTCATGTGTTCAGAATGCAATTTTTTCTTCAAGATATAGTACTGTAGAGGGCTCAGATGTTATGAATGTTCCTTCCTGTAGCTTGAATTGTAACATAGTCTTTCTTGAACGAATTTTATACTTGTGAAGTTTTTTTGTTGTTCTTGTAATACTTGTTACTTGCCTCTGAAATGCATGTTGAACTTTTTCAAACTTCTTCTTCTTGGTCTAATGTTTGATTCTTTTAGATCTTGGTTAGGAAATCATGTTGCCATAGAAATCATATGCTATAACAACAGGTTTTGGTCTTTCAAACAAATGGATAGTTTTGCAATTGAAAATACCCTATAATTCAGATCATAGATATAGATCTTGCACCTTCTAATTAGGGTTACCACAAAGATGTGATCACATGGACATGTGTGCGCTTCATGTTAACAAGCCATAGATGGGATATACGAATCAGTGTATATTAAAAGATTCGAGCCACCATATGTCGAGCCATAGAAACATATGAACCACAGAGTGTGAGTTGTTATTGGGGCATTTAAACTCTGATACATTTATAAATTTATATATTAATGATTGAATGATGGTTTTTTACAAGCAGGGCCTTGGCTTAAATAAGCCCTTGGGCACCTTTTCGAGAAGGGGCATGATCTTTGATCGTGCCCCAATTACATATTAATTAATTACATAACATTGCCTCCCTCTTGAAAATATGCTTTGTCTGCAAAGCATATGCAATGACGGATGTTTTTTGGCAAAAAAAATTTGTCTCCTAGGAGGCTTCTTCTTCTGGTAGATTTTTCCACTTGATAGGTATTCTTTAATTACTTGAGATCACAACTTCCTTTCCTTGGTGGTAACAATTCCTTTTGGTTCTAAGATGAACTTGCCTTCATCATCTAATATCGGAAGTGTTTTTTGTGTTGATTGGTGTCTGCCTAATGCCTTTTTAAGACAAGATACATGGAAAACGTTGTGAACTTGACTTTTGTCTGGATGGCTTAAGCTGTATGCTACTACAAGAATTTTATCTTCCTCATCTGACATGGGTAATCCTTCAATAAAATCTATTGATATTTCTTCCCATTTTTGCTTTGGGATATTTAAGGGGTGGAGCAACCTTGGGGTCCTATTGTTCTCACTTTTATTTCGCTGGCATTGATCACATTCTGCTACATATTTTTGAAAATCACTATTCATTCCCTTCCAAAAGAATGATTGGCGTGCATTATAGTAGGTTTTAAAGAATCCTACATGTCCAACTGACAGTGAATCATGCGACTCTTTGAGAATCTTGGGTTTAAATATGGAATTTGAACTCAGATAAATTCTTCCCTTCTACCATAGAATATTGTTTTTCCATTCAAATTTTGAATTTTGAGGAAGGTTATTGATTAGAGCACTTATTTTTGGATCTTTTACATATTCACTTTGAATCTCATTAAGCCATACGGGAACAACAACTGAAACAACAAATAATAATGGTTCTTCGTCTTTCCTAGACAAAGCATCAACTACTAAGTTATCTTTCGCTTTCTTATGTAATATATCCATGTCGAAGGTAGTGATATTTTCTATCCATTTTTGTTGTTTAGTAGATAGCGTTTTCTGCTGGAGGAGATGTTAAAGACTATTATGATTTTTTCGTATTAAGAACTTACTTCCCAAGAGATATTGTCTCCATTTGGCTAATGCGTGCATAATAGCAAGCATTTCCTGGTTGTATGTAGACTTGAGACGTTCTTGTTTATTGAGCTTCTTGCTCTCAAACACAATTGGGTGTCCATCCTACATTAGTACTACTCCTATGCCAAAAACTGAAGCATCACACTCAATTACAAATGGTTTTGAGAAGTTTGGAGTTGTCAACACAGGGGCATTGGACATAACTTCCTTCAAGTCATCAAAACACTTTTTTGCTTCATCATTCCATCGAAATGAGTTCTTTAGAAGGTTCATTAGGGGTGTAGTTATATGGGCATAGTTTTTTTTATAAATTTTCAATAATACCTGTTCAATCCTAAAAATCCTCTTTGCTTGGAGATATTAACTGGTTTGGGCCATTCCCTTATAGCCTTGATCTTATTAGGATCTACTTTTACTCCTTCCTTGGATATTATATGACTAAGATACTCTACTTCTTCCTTCCTAAAAGTGCATTTGGACTTCTTGGCATAGAATTGATGCTGTTCTAATACAGTAAGAACTCGCTCCAAATGTTGTAGGTGCTCCTTCCATGTTTTACTATAAATTAGAATGTCATCAAAGAACACTAACACAAACTTCCTTAGATATGGACAAAATAGCCCATTCATAGTAGCTTGGAATGTTGTCGGCACATTGGTTAAACCAAAAGGCATTACTTTAAACTCGTAATGACCTTCATGTGTTCGGAATGCAGTTTTTTCTTCAAAGATATAGTTCTATAGAGGGCTCAGATGTTATGAATGCTCCTTCCTGTAGCTTGAATTGTAACATAGTCTTTCTTGAACGAATTTTATACTTGTGAAGTTTTTATGTTGTTCTTGTAATACTTGTTACTTGCCTCTGAAATGCATATTGAACATTTTCAAGCTTCTTCTTCTTGGTCTAATGTTTGATTCTTTTAGATCTTGGTGAGGAAATCATGTTGCCATAGAAATCATATTTTATAACAATAGGTTTTGGTCTTTTAAACAAATGGATAGTTTTGCAATTAAAAATACCCTATAATTCAGATCATAGATATAGATCTTGTACCTTCTAATTAGGGTTACCACAAAGATGTGATCACATGGACGTATGCGCGCTTCATGTTAACGAGCCATAGGTGGGATATACGAATCACTGTATATTAAAAGATTCGAGCCACCGTGTATCGAGCCATAGAAACATATGAACCACAGAGTGTGAGTTGTTATTGGAGCATTTAAACTCTGATACATTTATAAATTTATATATTAATGATTGAATGATGGTTTTTAACAAGCAGGGCCTTGGCTTAATTAATTACATAACATTGCCTCCCTCTTGAAAATATGCTTTGTCTGCAAAGCATATGCAATGACGGGTGTTTTTTGGAAAAAAAATTTTGTCTCCTAGGAGGCTTCTTCTTCTGGTAGATTTTTCCACTTGATAGGTATTCCTTAATTACTTGAGATCACAACTTCCTTTCCTTGGTGGTAACAATTCCTTCTGGTTCTAAGATGAACTTGCCTTCATCATCTAATATCGGGAGTGTTGTCTGTGTTGATTGGTGTCTGCCTAATGCCTTTTTAAGACAAGATACATGGAAAACGTTGTGAACTTGACTTTTGTCTGGATGGCTTAAGCTGTATGCTACTTCGCTGATCTTTTTTTTAATCTGATATGGTGCATAAAACTTTGGCGCCAATTTATTTTTCCCTTTTTGTTTTAGGGATAACTGCTTGTAAGGTTGAAGTTTAACAAATACCCATTCTCCCCCTTCAAATTCTCTCTCTGTTCTGTGTTGGTCAGCCTGCTACTTCATGCGATTTCTTGCAATAATAAGATTTTTTTTTAATGTTTGAAAAACTTTTTGGGTTTCTTCTAATTTCTCCTTTGTTGATGGAACTTTTGCCTCGGAAATGGCAATATCCTTCCATTTGGGAGGTTCATATCCGTACAAAGCTTGAAATGGGGTCATCTTTGCAGAAGTGCGATAAGTTGAAATGTACCACCATTCAACGAGATGTAACCACTGAGTCCACTTGTTTTGCTTGTCTGTTGCATAACAACGAAGGTAAGCATCTAAGCACTTATTGACATTTTCTGTTTGACCATCTGTTTGAGGATGATATGCATAACTCATGTTGAGGTATGTTCCAATATGTTTGAAAAGGTATTTCCAAAAATTCCCTTTAAACTTGGGATCTCTATCACTAACAATGACTTTAGGGAATCCATGTAATTTGTAGACATTCTTGCAAAATATCTCGGCGATTTCTTTTGCTGAATCTGATTTCTTCATTCCTATGAAGTGTGCATACTTTGTGAGTTTGTCTACTACGACAAGAATTTTATCTTCCTCGTCTGACATGGGTAATCCTTCAATAAAATCCATTGATATTTCTTCGCATTTTCGCTTTGGGATATTTAAGGGGTGGAGCAACCTTTGGGTCCTATTGTTCTCACTTTTATTTTGCTGGCATTGATCACATTCTGCTACATATTTTTGAAAATCACTATTCATTCCCTTCCAAAAGAATGATTGGCGTGCATTATAGTAGGTTTTAAAGAATCCTACATGTCCAACTGACAGTGAATCATGCGACTGTTTGAGAATCTTGGCTTTAAATTTGGAATTTGAACTCAGATAAATTCTTCCCTTGTACCATAGAATATCGTTTTTCCATTCAAATTTTGAATTTTGAGGAAGGCTATTGATTAGAGCACTTGTTTCTGGATCTTTTACATATTCACTTTGAATCTCATTAAGCCATTCGGGAACAACAACTGAAACAACAAATAATAATGGTTCTTCGTCTTTCCTAGACAAAGCATCAACTTCTAAGTTATCTTTCGCTTTCTTATGTAATATATCCATGTCGAAGGTAGTGATATTTTCTATCCATTTTTGTTGTTTAGCAAATAGCATTTTCTGTTGGAGGAGATGTTAAAGACTATTATGATTTGTTCGTATTAAGAACTTACTTCCCAAGAGATATTGTCTCCATTTGGCTAATGTGTGCATAATAGCAAGCATTTCCTTGTTGTATGTAGACTTGAGACGTTCTTGTTTATTGAGCTTCCTGCTCTCAAACACAATTGGGTGTCCATCCTACATTAGTACTGCTCCTATGCCAAAAACTGAAGCATCACACTCAATTACAAATGGTTTTGAGAAGTTTGGAGTTGTCAACACAGGGGCATTGGACATAACTTCCTTCAAGTCATCAAAACACTTTTTTGCCTCATCACTCCATCGAAATGAGTTCTTTAGAAGGTTCGTTAGGGGTGCAGTTATATGGGCATAGTTTTTTTATAAATCTTCGATAATACTCGTTCAACCCTAAAAATCCTCTTAGCTTGGAGATATTAACTAGTTTGGGCCATTCCCTTATAGCCTTGCTCTTATTAGGATCTACTTTTACTCCTTCTCTGGATATTATATGACTAAGATACTCTACTTCTTCCTTCCCAAAAGTGCATTTGGACTTCATGGCATAGAATTGATGCTCTTCTAATACAATAAGAACTCGCTCCAAATGTTGTAGGTGCTCCTTCCATGTTTTACTATAAATTAGAATGTCATCAAAGAACACTAACACAAACTTCCTTAGATATGGACAAAATAGCCCATCCATAGTAACTTGGAATGTTGTCGGCACACTGGTTAAACCAAAAGGCATTATTTTAAACTCGTAATGACCTTCATGTGTTCAGAATGTAGTTTTTTCTACGTCGTCCAACCTTATTCTGATTTGGTAATACCTTTACCTTAAGTCCAATTTTAAGAAGTATTTAGTTCCATGTAGATCATCCAACATTTCATCGATATAAGGGATTGGAAATTTGTTTTTAATTGTTATTTTGTTTAGTCATCAATAATCGACGCATAACCTGAACGATCCATCTTTCTTTTGAACTAATACAACTGAAGCAACATACAGACTTTTACTTTTTGTGATCATGCCACATTTTAAAAGATCCTGGACTAATCTTTCAATTTCGGTTTTTTGATGATGTGGATATCGATACGGCTTCTTCGTTGACCACATTTGAAGTTAACATTTTCTAATTGATGACACTGTACTAAATAAGCTAGTGCTCCCTTCCGAATCATTTTCAGCATCTGGGATAATGATACAATTTGGGTCTCAGGGGGCTAGAACCCACATGACTTGTATTTCTGCCCTTCCCATTTAAATTTTATAAATTGTTTTTGATGGTTGGCAGAGTAAGTGCCTAGGGTTTGAAGCCATTGGATACCTAGGACCACATCCACTCCTCCTAATGGTACAGTGTAGAATGGAGATTCCAGATTATAGTCTTGAATCTGTAAGTTGACTTTATGGCATTTCCCTACCTTTTCGATTTTCTTACCGTCAGCTACCATAACTTTCATGTTGGGCATAGGGAATGTGAAGATGTTGAGCCTTTACACCATAGTGGAGTTCGAAAAGTTGTGGGTGCTACTAATATCGATCAGAACCATTACATTTCTTTTCTTGATATGTCCTTTTAACTTTAATGTCTGGGGCTATGATATACTTGTCATAGTCAATAATGACACTTGCGGAATATTCTCATTATCTAGTTCTGGGGAGAATTTTGGAGAATCTTATATTTCTTCTGCGTCTTATTCATCATTATCTGAATCATTAGTTGCTTCACATTTATATAGGTTCTTGGTCTCTTTTCCTTTAGCGCACATATGTTTAGGGTCCCATTTTTCGCCACAACATTTGCACTTGCCCTCTTTCATTCTTTGCATTTCCAAGTTAGTTTTTTCTCCTTCACAAATATGTGGTGGAACATATCTTGTGTTATCCATGTTCACAGCTTGGGAAAATCTTTGTCTTGGATATACTATTTCAACTTTTGGCCATTGCATCTTTTCGTGTTTCTTTTCAACAGCTTTGCCTTCTGTCTTGCTACTTCTATGGAAGTGATGTCATGAAGCTCAAGTTCAGCTTGGAGATGGGGTTTAAGTCCCGTGGTGTATGCTTGAATGAGATGAGTTTCTGATAATCCAGGTACTTGTGTAGCTAAAGTTTCCCATTCTCGAGTGTATTCGTCCACATCTCCTTTTTGTTGTAGTCTGGTGAGTGCTAAGAAGAACTCTTCTTTCTTGACGCCTTGAAACCTTTTAAAGAATGCATTTTTGAATTTCCTCCAACTAATAGCAAGTGTCATCTTGTTCCACCACATATACCAATTATATGCTTTGCCTTCCATTTGCATGGATGCATGCCTGATCTTTTCGTCATCATTGTCAATACTGTAAATCTCGAAATATTCTTCTGCTTTATTGAACCATGCAACACTGCACTTCTCGTTACCGTCAAATTTGGAGTGTTCAAGTTTTGCTCTTCGTTGATATGTCGCAACTGTTGGAGTAAAGAGAGGGTACTGATTCGCAAGCTGCATATTTGAGAATTGATTCCAACGATGCATATTTGAGAATTGATTGCAGAGCTGCATATTTTGAAATTTCATGTTACTATTTTGTTGATAAGGTATGGACTATGCTTTTGGAGACTCAGGTTTCTCATGTGAGTCTGACAAGTTTGACGAATTCGGAGAATTGAAATGTTGAGTAGCTTCATTATTCTGGGGTATTTGATCGGGTGTAATCTTCAACTTGTCACAAATACAAGTCAACATCACCATTGCTTGATTATGATTTAGATTCACCGTATTTGAAAGGATTGCATGATCCCTTTTAAATTCATTATGGTTCTGCTCGAGCTGACTCTATTCTCTTTGATGTATCCTAGAGCGCCTCGATTTGTTCACCATGTCCGGTCACCTTAGTTTCAAGATCTATCAATCTTTTATTGAAATCGGCCATCAACATTGATGAAGCCATTGATCGGGTATGCAGTGGAGTATACTTATCCAGCTTAAGTTTTCTTAACTTGATCCTAATTTTTTTATTATCTTTTCTTTTAATTAATTAATAAATATATTAAATATATATAACTATACGATATAACTATATAGTATATATATTAATATATATTAATACCCAATATAGAATTATAAATACTAATGGCTGCCTTGTTCGTTTGTGGTTCAACCTTGCGACAACGACAATCAACCTGTGGGTTGGAAGTTGGAACGATGGGAAGGAATGAGCACACTAGGGACGAAAGATGGGCAGGTTGGAACCAGGGATTTGGACGCTGGGAATGAGCATTGACGGTAAACGAGCAGTGTAGACGATTGGAGAAGGGGTGGCAATGGAGATAGAGGAAAGGAATTGCGTGAAGATCAACGACACGATACAAGGATGGTGGAACAAAGAGGGAGGGATGCGGATGAAATTTATGACGTCGGTTGGAAGGTAAGGGAACATAAGTGCGGAGTTGCGACATGGAAGAATCGACGGTTGGAGCACGAGCGATCGAAGACTAGAGGCAGCAGATATCCACAGGCCAGAGGAGCGCTTGCTCTGATACCACCTAGAGCATTTAAACTCTAATACAGCTATAAATTTATATATTAATGATAGAATGATGGTTTTTTACAAGCAGGGCCCTGGATTAAATAAGCTCTTGGGCACGTTTTTGGGAGGGGGCATGATATTTGATCGTGCCCCAATTACATATTAATTAATTACATAACAGTTATGTAGAATGCAGATCATAGAAGAACAAGTGATTCACAAAAATGGAGCTTGAACAGACCTTCACAACAAAAGCCACAAAAAATTGTCCAATAAAAGCCACACAGAGAGAGACCCGAAGACCTTCATGGATGCATCAGAGTTTGAATCTTTGATGATGATCCAAATGCCAACAGAATGTGATCTTCAGGCCTCTTTCAAACCTTAGCTCTGGTACCATGTTGAGAAATCAAAAGACTTATGAATTAGGGTCAATTTCTCTTGTTCTAATAATTACTTGTGAGTTTGTTGGCTTGTTTACTAAATTTATGTTTTTCTTATTTCATCAAGCAATTACGAAAAGTACATAACATGAAGATCACAAAAGACAAAAGAACACAGATTTATGCTCCAATCCAGGGCAAAAACCTCATAATGGGGAAAACCCATAAAATCTCCTCTTCTTATAGAATTGTATCAAAGTGAGAAATCCAATACCCAACCAAGTCAAGCCCTCCAAATTTTTCAGATCATTAAGATAGAATCCATCAGTTTCAGTCACAGGAGATAGAATCAAACTCAGCCACATCAATCTCAGTTTATATACCACACAGAACTTGTATACAACATCAATCTCAGTTTGTAAACCACCTTTCTCCATCTTTATGTTTTAACTTTTAACTTTTGATTGATAGTCTGAACTTCCCAAAGTTCTTAATTATCAGGAAATGTGTGACTGTTTGGTTTTCTCTAGCAGTTTGTAAGGCATTCTTTTTATGAATAGGTTCATGAAATGTTGGTAACAAGTTGCAAAGTTTCTTATCAGGTGTCTTGAAAAAAAATGAAAAGAAAAGACAATTGTTTATTTTTCCACCTGTTTTTTTTTCTTTTGGGTTGCTAGGTCCCGTAGGCACACCCAATGAAATAGGATATATTGGTATCCCCTTTAACAAGGGACATCCTTGGACAGTTCTTTGGGACAGTGGATTTCTTGGGGGTGTCATTGTGTTCTTTCTTGTGGACTGGGGATAGTGGGTGACATCCCTGAGGGGTCCCCTTGTCTCTGGAAAGTAGGAAATGCAGTGTACACATCTCTTGTGAATCACATATTTATTGGTCGTATGTTCTTTGATGAGACTGATGATTAGATGCTGCATTATTTAGTGTGCTCTGGAACGAGCAGTGTTGGGTTCCTTACATGGTTGGGAAAGGGAACTTGGGGTTAGTATTCTTTCTATGAGAATAGAATGATTTGTGTCTTTCTTTATAGGGCCACGACTGTAATAAATTTTGTTTTCTATTTTTTAATGTCCTGTGGTTGACAGGAGCCTTTTGTGAACATACCAGAGGATGTTATACGACAAGCATTGAAGGTTTTATTGGGTATGTGATTACTTGAACGGGAAATTGCAAGTAAGCTGCCATGCATCAAATTTCAGCTAGGATGCCTTTTCATATTTTATTATTACTGTGTTGCAGATGTTGGGAATCATCCTGTACTGATTCATTGCAAGCGAGGAAAGGTAATGCCTATAATCTTTTATCTATTTCATGACACATGAATCTTAGGTTGAGTTGTAAAACCTTTAAACAATAGTGATTTCTATAAATTTCCAACCATATTATGGTTCTCATTTGTGCAGCATCGTACTGGCTGTCTGGTAGGATGTCTACGAAGAGTACAAAATTGGTGCTTATCCTCAATTTTTGATGAATACCAGCGATTTGCTGGTTTGAAATCAAGAGTTCTAGATCAACAGTTTATTGAGCTGTTTGATATATCTGGCTTTAAGCGGTCAAACTGTGTATCAACATATTTCCCTGGTCCTTCCGTGCTGAAATCATAAGCTGGAGCCAAAATTCTTCAGTGCTTAATAATACTGTCTGACAGGGGATGGATAAGAAGAGTAAAGTTGGTGCTTGTCATCAATTTTTTATGAATACCTGTGATTGACTGGTTTGAAATCAAAGGTTGTGGATCAAAGTTTATTGACGTGTTTGATGTATCCAGCTCTAAGCAGTCAAGCTGTGTATCAATGTATTTCTTTGGTCATTCTGTGCTGAGATCATAAGTTGGAGCCAAAATTCTTCAGCTACACAATATTGAGCCATGTCTGATAAGCTGAAGCATATAAATTTGTGAATCAGTGCACCATATGAATGTATATCAGGCAAAGAGACCACTTGTAATATCAAACTGAGCGCTTTAAGCAATCCATTTTATGTTTATCAATTGCAGGGGATTCTTATTCATATGATAAAATTGTCTCAGCTCCACTGAAAAATCAATTTTTAACTCTCAGGAAACCATTCTTGAATTAAGACTAGTATATATATAGGAATGAATAAGGTCTTTGTAAAGATGTTCAATAAGATAGCAAGTATAGAAAATAATTTCCAGAAATACTTGAATTGGAACTAATTGTTTATAGAATTATGCATAAAAAAATTATATGGCCATTTCTCTTCATTTGAGATCAAAGTTATAGTTCATCTATATCTAGAATCTAACCATTTATTGTCTGTCCCAATATAAACACCTATTTAGATCAATACCTCAGAGCAGCATATAGGGATGTTTTTCTTTGACTGGTAGTTCCTTACCGATTTATTTAAATTTCCTTATTTTGAAAGATTACAAACTTATCTTATCATGAGTATACACCTCCCTTCCCTTAAGTATGTTCTTCAGTAATACTTGAGATATGGTACAGGGCCTGTAATCCAGTTCAAGCAGGTACTTTCGTGTCAATGATTGAGTAGTCATTCCAACCTCATTGTATTTTGTTCAGTTCTATATCCATAGGTGATGTAGATTTGTGACATCTTGGATGTTTATGCTTTAAGACTGAAGTGGTGCTGTTTAGTTATTTGAGATTGGGCAGGGGAAAGCTTTCTCAAATTTCAGCATTATGAATCTTTGTGTGCATATTTTATTCGGGCATATAGTTGTTTCTAAGGCATCGGACTTCAAAATATGGGGCTTAGACACTTTTCCATTGAATTTTTGGTTTCTATAAATTGAATTAAATTTCATGGATTGAACAGTTGCATTAAAGCTCATGTGCAGATTCTGGAATGAGAATATGGGTATGTATAATGTAGAGGATTTGCACTTTTTTATCATATTTGTGATATATGGGCATTTATTGTAGTATTGTTTGCAGTGTATCATAAATGTGATTTGTCAGGACTCAGGAGTCAAGGATCAGGCTTGATTTTGTATGTTATACTCTTTATGGACATGGTCCTTAGTGAAATGAAATGCTGCATGCATATATAATCCTTGGATTTTGATGGCAAATAATTTGGAAATAAAACTGAGACCTTGTTTTTCTCTTAACGACTGATAGTATAGCATGCAATTGTATCAAGCTAGTCGTCAAGGTACATGTTAAACTACTGGAACTGGAACTTGTAAATTTGAATTACTGTGCAGTAACAAAATCCATGGAAACATTTGTGTGTAAATTTGTGAGTTCAATATTGATGGGAGTGGAACGAAATCACATCTAAGGAATATGCCACTATGAATACCTGGTAGTCGAGCTAGTGGTGCAATGTGGAATAGTAGAAAAAACAGTTGTGTGCACATTATTGGGTTAACGGGAAACCGGTGAGAGAAGATTTTATCATTACACTATTTGTTTAAACCATTTAAAACCTGACATGTCCATCTATAAATGAGCATATGTTGCAATTTAAAAAAATAATTTGGAAGTTCAACCATATTTGAAAATAATATACATTGCATCCTTGAAAAGGGGCAAGGAAGTGCTTATATATATATATATATATATATATATATATATATATATATAATTTATTTTTTCACAGGTACAATGCTGTATATACATATACTATCAATACTATGAATACTATCAACACCTATCATATCACTTGTGGGGATTTAACCTAGGTGGGGAGGATTATATTTCCTCCTCCCAACCACACAGGATAACCCCAATTGGCCTTTTATATATATATATATATATATATATCATATGGTACAACGTTTAGAATATGTCCAAGCACATCCGAACAAGAAGAAATAGTTTGAGACCTTATCATAGAAAAAGAAAAAGTATCTGCATCGAAAATGACAAGCCAAGCCAAGAGGATGGGGGTGAAAATCAGGAACATATTTTCGTTATCTATACAAGGATAAAAGGGAGCTTGAGAATGTTGTGCACTACAAGATCCTAGTGAGCCTCAAGCTATGCCACGCATGGAGATACGGTGCCTATTTATAGGTTAGAAACTTAGAAGCCATCTTGGACAATATCATGAGACACAGTCCAGTGAAAATTTTCACACATGCATCATGCTTGTATTTCATACTCAAGCACATTATCTTTTGTACTTCACCCATTTCGTTGTAAATGTTTTTTATGTAACCTGGACAAAGCTGATAATTCATTTAAATATGTGTGTTTTAATTATAATCTTTGGAGATTTGGTCAACGATTATCACCGTACTAATTTTGTAGTTATATAAACACATAATACGATATAGTGTACAAATATGTATAATTCATGCAATTCTTATCCTATGCTTGCAACTTACTCTCCGTGTGTTTAAATGTGAATATCTTTATATTGCTGAAATTATGATTGTATCAATTGCCACTGGATTCTTTTCAAGTGCTTCCCAATTCTCGCTCCCTTTGGGATTTTCTTATGACCTGTATTACTCTGGAGTATTTGGAGCTCCCTGCAAGCAATTTGAGTAAATTGTAGGCACATTGACATTAGCAACTAATGTTTTTAGTCAATCATTATGCAAGTAACAAATTGTTGCTTGGGATATCTTCTCCATTTCACATTTTTGCATTTTATTTCTGAAAAAAGTTTCTACATATTGTTTTGCAATTGTGGACTTTGTTTGAGAGTGGTAGAACCATAGTCACTAGACCCAACTCAGGACAATATTCGTTTTGGTTAGAGAGTCAAGCTTGACTTGGGACACCATGGCAATTACAAAATATAGATTCTCAAGAAAATATTTTTTTACAGATTATACACGAGAGAAAAATGTTTTTAATGCAAATACACTTTATAAAATGCAAAAACATACATATCCAAACATAACCAAGTATATCATGATTCATGGTCAAATTCAACCATCATAATACGTATCTATTATCATCATTCATCAATCAAGATTCAAGAAGACTCAAAATCGGCATGGGCTATGGCTCATCATTCATGAATGTCAAATCATCAAAAGTTCTAGATGGTTGTCAAAATCTGTGCTGTTGTGCAAATGTTGGAAACCCTCCCTGAAAGCCTTCTCAGTATTCCTAGAAATTTCAAAGTGAAATGGATAAGAATGGTAAAAATGTGAGACAACAATGTTTTAGAAACCCTTTGATTCATGAGTTATCTACTAACTTATTGAGGTATTGAATAATTTGGCTACTAGTTTTCCTTCAAATACCACTCTATACCACTCCACCGCCCTCTATCAAAACACTATATCACTTTCTTTTTTTGAGTTTCCTAGACTGTTTTTGCAGGTGAAAGCAATAAAATTTCTGAATTCAGGCTTCTGCGATCCATAATGAATTAAGATAAGTCATTCGGTAGAAATCACATACCAATTTTTTTTTATCTGTTATGTGATTTCTGTTAATATTTGGAGTCGTGGCTTTATCTGTTATGTGATTTCTACCAAAAGATTTTTCTTAAAGAAATATAATTATTTAATCCACTTAAGATGAATATCTTTTGATGAAATTTTTATGAGGTCGATAAGGATGTTCACTAGCCTCTGTAAAAATTCTTCAGTCTATTTCAAAATAATCGATGAGTGCCAATCAAAAACCTCATATCACTATCACTAGAGAGAATTTGGAAAAAATATGAACAATTAGAGTGCTGAATTTCCTTCTCTTCCTTTGTTCCTGATAACAATCTTCGAACAATCTTCATCCAGCTATCCTTGATGTGTATATTTTATGACATGAAGTTCCCTCCCCTAAAGATTCAGCTTGATCATCAATGCCCATGTTAATGTAAGATATTGGTGGACGAAGAAGTTGAAGTCAGGTTGAGGGGTTGATGATTACATATTATGACATGCAAGCAATATATATATATATATATATATATATATATATAAAACTCAAAATAAGAGATTTGCTACATATCCTTTTCTTATTGTGATTTGGATTTGATTTTTTGCATCTCTGGAATTCTTGTTGCATGATAGTTGTAGCTTATGTGTAGACTGAGCTTGTTGATGTAGGCTATCCTTGCTGATGTTGACTATAATTTGCTAGGTTGAGCTTTGTGAGACACACTAGCCTGATTTGATTGTTCTCTTGATGATGATAATTGTGGCATTTCATTTCCTTCTTTTCTTCTATTGAAATTCTGTAGCTGATGCTTGCGTAGGTGCTAGCTGTTGGTTGGAAATTTGCTTTGAGCCTACAATTTTTACTGTTGAAATAGGATTAGAAGACTCTAGCGCTAAATCTTGGACCAAAGGGGTAATATTTTTTGCAGATGTTGATGGTGCTTATTCTGACTTACTTTAACTTTCCTTCATCACTCTGGATGTTTCTAAAATATTTGTGCACTTTGGAAGTGATGATCATTGTTTCCACCTTAGAGTTTCCAACGGCCTTGTTTTGTCGTTGTTAACTAATGCTGGCAAATGCTATAAACTTGGCTTTTCATCCACTCAACTCAGTGAACTGAAGTGGTCCCTTGAAATGATGACAAACATGCATGCAATTGTCCTCAAGTTGATGAATCTAGGTGGCTTGCAATTCTTTTCTTACTAATTTTCAAAAGCCCAATGCTCTTTGAATTATCACAATGCAATTAATGGAATATTCATACTATATTTATTATCTTGCCAATTGTAAGTTGTGTCAATCACAACTTCATATAGCCCCCCATAAAATGTTGATATTCGATGCCCATATTCAACGATATAATACTCTTGAGCTTGACTTTCACTTAAAAAAATAATCGAAGTTGAAGCCAATAACATACTATTATTTTGCTTGTGTTGACATGCCGATGTTCACTCAATTGTGTAAGTGCCAACACAATCATTTGGAGTTGTTGATGATCTTGGAGGTCTCATATAGGGATTTTTATAGAATGTGTATGTTGTTGGTGGTCAATCTACCATTTGCTGCAGAATTTCTAGTTGCAGAGGATTTTGTAGTTGTACAGGGTTCCTATAGAAGGTTGAAGACTTTAATGTTTCTTGTAGTTGAGCATTCCTTAGGTCATAATGATGTCCACTGATGAAGAATGAAGTGCCTCTTGTGAAAAATTTTGCTTGTTTCTTTTGTATCAACCTATAAGGTTCCTCGTAGAAACCTGTAAGTTTTATTTTTTTATGGCTAGAATTATGTTTTTGAAGCTTAAGAAAGTTGAAAATGGAAGCATAAGGATGGTAGGTGATGTGAATGATGGATAGAGGAATTAGGAGTGCATTTGATGGATGCATTGGTGCTATGGAAGAATGATGTATGGTACAAAATGGCAGAGAATCATACCAAGAGACAAAATTTTATTTGCACCTAAGAATAGGATAGGGTATTTAAGAAGAATAGAGAAAAAATAGGTGATTGATTGGAGTGGAAAATGTAAGGATGATGGATAGACAAAGATAGAAATTTCTTGCAAACCTATATGTTGAAAAGGAAATGCAAGTATAATTTTTTATGGCTGTCTTCTCCCTTGCAAGTGTAGGGTGCATGGAGCCTTCAAAGACTTGTTCTTTTCTTTTGCAAGAGGAGATCCATGCTGATGTTGATATTACTCTGGACTTCTAATCTTCTTTTTTTATTCTGCAGGTCCAGAAATTTTTGTTTCCTATGGACGTTGTGCTAGGGATTTTTTTTTCTTTTTCCCTCTTTCCATTTTTCCTTTTTTAGGTTTCCTTTTTCCCTTTTTTCTTTATTTTCTTTTTCTTAGGGTATTGGTCCCATTGTTGGTTTTCATCAGTTATCTGCTTCATACCTCAGTGAGGTTTTAACCATGGGGAAGCTAGCTCTCTCTCTCTCTCTCTCTCTCTCTCTCTCTCTCTCTCTTCTTGAGGTATAGGCTTTCCTCAAGAAGGTTTTCAAGTAGAGACCTATCCTAGATGCCTCAAATATGTTTTCATCATGGGAATTTTTACTCTCTATCTCTCTCTATTTTTTCTTTTATCTTTTTTCGAGATGTTCCACATTTCTTTTGCACTGGAGACAATGGTCGTCTTTATTTTCTTCAATTGTGGATGTCCTCTTCACAATTTTCTTGAACATGTACTTACTACTTTACCCTCTTCATGCAACTCTCATAAATCATTTATTCACAGTTAAGTTGACCCTCTAGACCTTTGACATTCTGCACAAAGCTAGTAGTTGTCCTCCGATGCATGGTGAGATTACGGAAGAAGAGAGGATTTACGAAATAGTTTTCATTTTAACATGTTGATAATGTTGAAATATGTACTAGGTTCGGTCTTCATAATGACATATCTAATAATGATTTTATATATTAGTGAAAAGAGAAAAATAAATAAATTTATTATTGTTATTGAGGCATGGGTTTCATGCTCCAGAGAAATTTATTTTTAGGTGAAGCACCCATTAAGTGCTTCTAGGTTTGTCATAAAGTCAATAAAGTCATTGTCATGTATTGAAGACCCATTTGGGCATGTTACATATTGTAAAGAAAAAAAGTTTGAGTCAAAATTAAGTCAAAAGACCCTCCAAGACCTCGTCATGGTGCAAAGATCAAGTTCGCCTACATGAAGGGACAAGTCGGCCTCACAAGCCTACAAATAAGAAAGAACTTGACCTTATTTGAACACTCACTCAAGCAAGTTCGATCTCCTCAATATGGAAGTTGGAAAAGGACAAAAGGAAGAAGAAAGGCAAGATCAAAGTTTTTGGGCCTTTCTATCTCTCTCGTGTTAGGGTTTCTACAGTTGTTGGGCAAGTCGAAGTGCTGTAAAGTTGTTAGACAAGTTGAAGTGCTGGAAAGTTGTTGGGCAAGTCGAAGTGTTGGAAAGTTGTTGGGTAGGTTGAAGTTGCAGAAGAAACTGTTGGGTTGAAGTTGTAGAAGAATTTGCTGGAGGTCAAAATTGCAAAAGTTGCGACAAGGAAAGATCGAAAGGTTTGACTTGGTCTTGGTCAAGTGTCATAGGCCTTGGAATTCGTCAATTGGAGTTCTATAAGAAGAGAATAATTCTTGTGGGTTTTCCTCTTAAGTGGAGAGGTTTTGACCCTGGCTGATCGCCTACATCTTGTGTCCTTTTGTCTCATTGTTCTTTATAATTTCGTAGATGTTTGATGATAAGAACACTAAATATAATTAAGAGAAAGAAGAAGATAATTAAGTAAAAATACATCACAAGTAGTTATCAAAGTAAGAGAAATCACCTAATCTATTTGCCCTATATTTCTTAACATGGTATCAGAGCTAAGGTGACTACATCAAGGAAAGACAGCGTAAAGAAGGATACTCAAGGGTCAAAGCATCAAGAAGTTTGATCAAGCAAGGAGTCTAATACCTAGCGAACACAAGGAAAGGTAAAGGAAGGAAGAGCAAAGTACTTTTGAGTTTATTTTATAGGTTATATTCTCCACACATTTGAAGTATTAGGGCATCCTTCTGTAGCAACAAGTATTGAATTGCAGCGACCATAAAAGGTCAAGTTTGCTAGTCGAAATAATAAGAAAAAGAAG
Organism: Pinus taeda; assembly: GCA_000404065.3. Lineage (NCBI taxonomy): Eukaryota > Viridiplantae > Streptophyta > Pinopsida > Pinales > Pinaceae > Pinus > Pinus taeda. The sequence continues at coordinate 94,972 of APFE030865664.1, read as the reverse complement.
TCAAGTAAAGTAGAAAGGAGGCAAATTTTTCCATCTTCTAGCCACACATGTAATCTAGGGTTACTGCAAAAAGGGCAAAATCGCAAACCTGCTACAAGCAGCTGAAGTTCTAAAGAAGAGTCAAAATTTGAGGTTGTGAAACAAGTTTGACTAGCGTTGACCTGAAGGAAGAGAAGCAGGAAAAATCTTTGTCATTATTATCAAGGAATCAATGTGATCTCTCTTTGAGTCAAGGATCACTTTCAAAGGAAGACATCTTCACCAAGAAGACGTCTTCTATTATTTACATCATCATCACAATCAAGAAGGCATCAAGTTGAAGATTCCATCATCTAGGAGTATCTTCACTTGTCAAGTAAGTATATTTATATCTATATTTGAATATGTCAAAATGACTTCATTTTGCAAGGAAAATAACAAATTGGTTGGGATGTCAAACTTTCTTGCATGGAAGAAGAGGAAAAATTTGATCCTCATAGAAAATGAAGTCATTGAGCATGTTAAGGGTTCTGTCACTAAACCTCCAAAGGAAGAGGCTCAAGCTATAATTGAATACATGAAAAGGGAAATAAGGGCTCAAAGGATTTTTATAGAATCCATCAAGGATCCCCTAGTTCCATATGCAACAAAGTTAGAGACATTAAAATAAATCTACAAGCACCATTGGAGAAGTCATATCTTTAAAGAACCTAGTTGTATAAAATGAAGATATCAAAGGAAGAAGAAATAACCTCATAATTCATGAGGGTGTCAGAAATTCGAGACCAATTGCAAGAGTTGGGGGAAATCATGTCAGATATAAAATTGACCATCGTGATGCTCAATGCACTACCTGATGAATGGGGCAACTTTGTATCAAGAATTTCCAGAAAGAAGGAAGCCACCCCATTTAGTGAACTTTGGTCATTGTGTAAGATTTGGAGAAACCAGGTTAAAAGCTAAAAGTGATGTGGGACCAAGCGAACAAGTCTAAGCATTTGCTGCCATCGCTAAAAGAAAAGGAAAATTTGGTCCTCAGAAAAATAAGGAGGATATGTCGAAGATCCGATGCTATGGTTGTTAGGAATATGGGCATTTCAAGAGAGATTGTCCGAAACTCAAGGACAGCAAGAATAAAGAAAGAAATGAAGCTCATATCACCAAATAAGTGGAAGAACCTGATGAGAAGAAATTCAAAGGGATAGATAGGGTTTCTCCCATGCATAGCAAGGAGAAGTAGGAGGTGAAAAGACCTCTACCATGGCAATCAAGATGAGAAGCATTATGACTAGTTGCATCTTAGTAGAAGATGGCATCATCTTAAAAGCATACTGTTAAAGAAAAAACTCGTGACATTATTAGAGAAGCCAGAAAAGATAGATGAAGTCTACATGGTTGTAGCAGTCATCATAGAAAGGAAGCAGAAAGGAAGCATTGCTTGGTAACCTCATTGAAAGCATAAGTAGTATTTATGGGAAAAGAAAAGCTATCTAGCATGAGAGAGGATAGAAAGAGTTCATCATGTATCATCATCATTAGGAAGGAGCATTTGCAAGATGAGGATAAAAATTACAATTTCAAAATAATAATGAAAACATAAAATTAAAACAATGAAAAATAAACATAAAATAAAAATAAAATAAACAAAACGTAAATAAAAATATATATTAAAAAAAATTAACAAAAAAAAAATCATAAAAATGTTAAAAAAAAACAAAATTAACCTATAAAAATAAGAATTAAAAAACTAAAAAAGAAATTAAAAAAATATAAAGAAATAAATCATTAAGAAAAACATATTTTCAAAAAAAAAATTATCATGTTAATAATAAAAAAATTTGGAAAAAAAAAAAAAATTACTAAAATTAAGATTACATTTTTAACAAATATATATTTTTTATTTAAAAAAAATTGCGTCATGTTCGGCTGGGCGGTGGCAGGTCAATTTTGGGAATCGACCTCTCATCGCCCAGTCGCTTGGGCCGCGCCCCCACGAGGGGCCTGGTGGTGGCAAGTCGATCCCCCACCACTCGAGCACCCAAGCTGTGCCCCCACAGGCGGCCGGGCGTGGCAGGTTGATTCTAGGAATCGACTGCCTGGGTCGCACCCCCATGGGCAGTGGTTTGGTGGCAAGCCGATTCTGAGAATTGGCCTACTACTACACGCCCCCCTCCCCCAGGGCGCAGCGCCGTGCAATGGAGCTGCGTGCAGCTCCGCCACCCAAAGCCACACCCCCACAGGAGACTAGCAGGGTGCAAAAAAAATTTTGTTAAGAATTTTAAATGTTTTTTTTTTATCTAAAATATATATATTTTGATAAAAAAAAATAAATGTTTTTTTTTAAACCAAAAATATATATATTTTTCAAACTTTAAATGTTTATTTGATTTTATTTTTAATTTGAGAATATGTATATATATTGAATTTCAATTTTTTTTTTTTTTTTTTTTTTTTTTTTTTTTTTTTTTTTTTTTTTCCTTTAATTTGAGTATATTTTGTTTATTAGGTTTTTTTTTTTTAATGATTTTAATCTTAATTTTAGTAGTTTCTTAATTTTTTGGTTTATATTATAATTATTATTTATTTATTATTTTTTTGTTAAATCTAGTTTGTTTTTATTTTTATTGTAGTTTTTTAGTTTTGTTAATGCTTTTTTAAATTTTTCTATGTTTACCTAATTTTATAGTTCTTTTTTAGATTTTGTTTTAATTTTTTTCCAATTTATTTTATGGTTTACTAGATAATTTTTTTCTTTTACATTTTTTTTTGTAAGTAATCAACATTTTTAAAAAAGAAAAATAAGACAACTATAATATTTGTTAAGTAATTATAATTTCAAAAAAAATTGGACATAAAAAATTTTAAATGTCAAAAAATGTAACATTTAAAAAAATATTCTCACTTAATACAGTAAAAAATTTAAAGTGTCAAAAATAAGCCCTCTAAAAAAAAAGGTTGACGCTGGATCAATACGTTTCAAAATCAACATGAAAATCACTAACATTTCAAAACAAATATTTATATTTGATACAAAGAAAATTTAAAGTGTCATAAATATGCTCTAAAAAAAAGTGTATTCTGCATCGCCACTTTTCCAAATCGGTTGACTTTTTTACTACCTCAACGAAGCGGGTAATCGTATCAGTTCTCATTTCACAGTTTACATTATTAATAACTTATCATTTTTATGTGCTCAGCCTAATGCACCTGCATCAGACTCCCTAAGAAAGAAAAATTATGAGCTCCTACTCATAAGATCTTCTATAGAATGACCTGCTTTTTGTAGTGTTGCTTCATCCATCCAAGTAGAATCCTCTATCAGACGGTCTTTCCACTTCATAAGATATTCCAAGTATTCTTTCCTTCTAGTCTTCTTGGCAACACGTGTATCCAAAATCTGTTCAGCCTCTAAACTCTTTGCCACAGTCATTAGCTTCAGCTAGTGTTGTTCCTTTCCTTCATCCTAGTCAAGATTCCCAGAACCTTGATCCACATCACCAACTATGTAGGGGTACAAATCTGCTACATTAAAAATGGGTGAAATGCCAATTCCTGGAGGTAACTCCAGTTCATAAGCATTTGTTGAAAACTTGCGAAGGACATTATGATTTTCTTGGATCAAGTTTTCCCTCATTGAGCAATTGGGAATACATAGTTGATTGTTCTTGAACAAAAGCTCACCCTGCGACATAAATCTTTCCATGGACTATTGTCCTTATTGACTAGATTTTTACACGCTGCAAAAGCTTCTTTAAAATCAACATCAATGTCATATAAATCCTTCAAATAATCAAGGCCTAAAATTTGTATTTGACTTTCCTGCATGGTTAAGCATCTCCTACTCAAGGCATCAGCAACCTTATTTGCCTTCTCATTAATGTGCTTCAAAACAAAAGTGAAATTTTGAAGGAACTCCACCCACTTTGCATGTTTATGATTTAACTTATGTTGTTGCGTAATGTATTATAAGAGAAAATTATCCGTGTATAGAACAAACTCGTTAGGCATCAAGTAATGCTTCCAATGCTTCAAAGCTTGAACCATCGCATAAATTTTTTTGTCATAGGAAGAGTATTTCTATTTTGACTCATTTAACTTCTCATTGAAATATGCAACAAGCTTATCTTCTTGGCTCAGTATAGCTCCAAGGGTTGTCCCACTAGCATCACATCTCACTTGAAAGGGTTGATCGTAGTCTGGCAACTTCAACACCGGCTTCTTAGTGATCTTCTTCTTCAATAGTTGAAATTTTTTTCCTGCTGCTGTTGTCAAATAAAATGGCTTCCTATTCTTCTTGATGGTGTCAATGATAGGTGCACAAATGCCATTAAAATTCTAGATAAATTTTCTATAGAAGCTAGCTAAGCCATGAAAACTTCTCACCTCAAAAATATTCTTAGGTGATGGCCAATTGACAATTGCCTCTATCTTTTCCGGATCCATTTTCACGCCATCCTTAGAAATGAAAAAACCCAAGTATACAAGCTCACTCTTCATAAAAGAACACTTCTTCATGTTAATCAATATCTTTTCTTGCTACAATCTCTCTAAAACATACTTCAAATGTCTTAAGTGCTCTTCTTTAGTTTGACTGAAAATTAAAATGTCATCTAAGTAAACAATGACAAACTTACCAATGAACTTCAAGACTTCATTCATCAGACGCATAAAGGTATTGGGTGCATTTGACAAGCCAAATGGAATGACCTTCCATTCGTACAAGCTTTTATTGGTTTTGAAAGTTATCTTCCACTCGTCTCCTTCTTTGATCTGAATTTGATGATAACCACTTTTCAGGTCAATCTTTGAGAAGTAAGTTGCTCCACCCAAGCAATCCACCATATCAACCATCCGTGGCAATGGAAACCTGTAATGAATGGTGATCTTGTTGATTGCTCTAGAGTCAGTGCACATTCTCCATTTTCCACCCTTATTTGGACTTAGTACTATAGGTATGGCACACAGACTCAAACTTTCTCTTATTAACCCTTTGTCCAACAATTCTTGGACTTGCTTCCTCACTTCCTCATTCTCTTTGGGTGTCATTCGATATGCAACCTTGTTCGGAAGACTTGCTCCTGGTATCAATTCTATGTGATGACTGATGCTTCTTTTGGGTGGCAACTCACTTGGAAATTCATCATCTACAATATCATGAAACTCATGCAACAACCCCTGAACTTCAATAGGTAAATCTACAATTTCAGTGTGCAGAAGTACTACCTTTGGCTTGCAAATCACTGCATAACTTACCTCTTCTTCTTCCGTCTATTGTAGAAATTCCTTTCCACTAAGTAACAGGGCTTTTGGGTTGCTTGTTTTAGATGTACCTTCCTCTTTCAATGGTACAAGAGTGTGCTTGATGCCATCCTTTTCAAACTTATAACAATTGCTCTCTCCATCGTGTGTCACCTTCCTATCGAACTGCCATGGGCGACCCAAAAGAATGTGACAAGCATCCATTGGCATTACATCACAGAGCACCTTGTCTTTATACCTACCTATCTGAAACTCAACTTCACTTTGTTCATGCACCAACAATTGGTGTCCTTTTTGCAACCACGATACCTTATAAGGTGTGGGGTTCTTAATATTTTTCAATCCCAATTTTTCCACCATTTCTTGGGAAACTAGATTGTACGTACTTCCGCAGCCAATCACCAATTTGCAACATTTGCCTTTTTCCTTACACATTGTCTTGAATAAAGATTTCCTTTGGACTGGTTCAGCAATCTACTTTGTTGGTTTTAATAGGAATTTGTGCATCATCAACACCTCTTCAGTCTCTAGCACATTCTCTACCTCAGGTACTTGTGCCTCTACTGCTTCGGTTTGAGCTATGTATGCACCTTGTTGTCCCGTATTTTCATTCTCAGGACATTCAAAAGATCGGTGACCCAATTTATTACATTTGTAACACTAGTAGACAGTCTCTCTGCCTCTTCCTCTACCTCTACCTCTCTAGTAAGGTCTTTCTCCTCTACTGCCACCTTCTTTCTCTGAATTCCCTTGCTGATTTGGGTTGCCTTCATCATTCTTTTGTGTAGGAAACTTTCCTCTTCCATTTGTCTGTCCTTTCCCTTTGGAAAAACCACATCCTCTTCTAGAGTTTTGCTTCCTAGCTATCTTTTCTTCTACCTTCAAAGCACATTGGTATGCTTCCTCTATTGTCCTTGGAGAAAATATGTTGATTTCATCTTGAATATCTAGCCTTAAACCCTTGCTATACTTTGATGCCTTTTCTGAGGTATCTTCTACATAGCCTACTCTCAAATTCACCTTGTAAAACTCTTCGGTGTATTTTCTCACTGTCATTATCTTTTGTTTGAGATTTTTCATCTGTTTGTAAAGAGTTAGCTGGTAATCCTTTCGCAAGAACTTACTCTTCATCTTTGCCACCATTCTATCCCAGCTCTTGATCAATGGTTTGTCCTTTTTCCTCCTTTCAACCTGTACATTGTCCCACCATAATGCAGCATGGCCTTTCAACCTTGTCACAACAAACTTGACTCTCTTATCCTCATCAATTTCCTCATACTCAAAATACTTGTCCATCTCACTGATCCAATCTAGTAGATTCTCATCTTTCAAACTGCCATCATAAATAGAGATTTCAGGCTTTGGCCTTGAACTTGAGCCCAATACTACTCTCAACAACTTAATCTCAGCAACTTCTTCAATAGGTGTTTCTCCTTCTTCAAGTTCGTCTTCGACCTCACTAACATCTCCACCTTCAGGATCTCGTTGTCTCCCTACTTCCATGGCTTCTAACCGAACTTGAAGTCTCCTTATCTCTTCCTGGAGTTCTGCATTACTCGTGAGTCTGCCTTTGCAACCTTGTGCCCTTCCTGCTCGCCTATTCATCTCTCTATACTATAGAGACCAACAACGTTAAGGCTTTGATACCACAAATTGATGGCCCAAAAATTGATGGTTGCAATCTCAGCAACTTACAGTGCTGTTATAGGAGGAACAACAATCATTGCTCTCTCAACAAACTACAGTGTCGTTACAGAAGGAATATCAAATCGTTGCTCTCATAGAAAACTACAGTGTTGTTACAGGAGGAACAACAAATTAATGCTCTCACAGGAAACTACAGTGTTGTTACAGGAGGAACATCAAATCATTGTTCTCACAACAAAATACAGTGTTGTTACAGGAGGAACAACAAATCATTTCTCTCACAACGAACTACAATGTTGTTACAGGAGGAACAAAAAATCATTGATTTCACAACAAACTACAATTATGTTGTTATAAGAGGAACAACAAATCGTTTTTTTTTTTTTTTTTTCCATCCATGCAGTTTGTAAAAACACAGTTTAAAGACCCCTTCGTAACTCCTCAACCAAGGATATTTTTGGAAAATCGCTCACGAGATACCAAATAGACCCTTCTCTGCACAAAAGCCACATGCCATAATTTTGAATTTCATCTTCCTTTGATCAGGAATTGACCCACAAATTTGATGAAGGTTTTCCTTTACTAATTTTATTTCCTCTGTTGGCTTGATACAGAGTGCTCAGTATTCTCGAATCTGTAATGTAAAATGACTCTTTCCAATACACAATCTTGGATGCAAAAGTACTGGATTAGAAGATCAACTGAAATATGATTCTCTAGGTTCTCATTTAAATGTAAATAACAGAGAAAATACAGTGCAGGAATTCCTCATTCAACACAGCAGTTTAAATACCAAATCAATTTCCATCTCCAGATATTAATATTATGGTTCACAAACCTCACAAACACATATACAAATAACTGTCTCACACACACTTACAAATTCGATTTACTGATACAAAAAACCACTAGTCTAAGAAATGTTGTTCAATTAACTTCAATCTCACACCAAAACTTCCAACACCCAAAAAAGATGTTCCTCCCTCTCCAAAAACTAAAAGCCATTGTCCAAGAAATGAGTTCATGGATGTGAACCAATTTCTCTTAGCCCTAACTACCTACTAGCTATAAAATCATTTCTTTTAACTAGATATTCCTAACTAATCTTAACTAAATATCAAAAATTTCACAAATAAACTTTAAATGTTCGAGCCTTGACATGTGATCAATCCATCGCATTGCTAGGCTCTTGGTCTGACTTTAATAACTTATCATTTTTATGTGCTCGACCTAATGCACCTGCATCAAAGACTTTGATGAAATTTGGAAAGAATGGAGACCCTTGATATTGAATATCTTGGAGATGTGTCAATATGTATGAAGGATGTTGATGTTGCTACACGCAGATGTCATGATGAATGACCATCACAAAAGGTAACTTTGATTTGATGTTCATTTTTTATTTTTGAATAACATCTAGATGGGTTGATACAGGGCTACCGAAATAGAGTTGTAGATGTCACCTACAACTAGCACTCATGTGGTTGGATAAAAGATCCTAAAGGAAACATGACTTGGAAGAGGTAGTTGTATGAAGAAAAGGCAGATGTGGATTAGAAGACCACTTTCTGATGAAGAAAAGGATGACATGACTGACATATTTCATGAAGGAAAGTGATGGATGGTCGATTCCCTACAAAGAAATCCTAAAATATGAAGGCTACCTAATGATAAAAATTAAATTCATGACATCGAAAGGAGGATCTCTTCAAGCAGCTAAAGGTACCATGATCTCCACCGAAGAGCAAGTGAGCTACTAAAAACACTTCCCTAGTTAAGAGGGAGCCTGGGTACATTCCTTTTATAGGAATGGGTTGGTCATCCCTGGTTAAGAGGGAGTGATAGATATGGTTCTCTACTTCATGTGTCATGCACTAGACTAGGACTAACAACCATAAGTCTTAGTGAAGGTTGTGAGGAGAGATAGACACATCATTCTTGTCTTCACTTTGGAAGCACGAATGGAGGATTGGATAAATATCTGGCATCCAATACTCTTTGAGGATGAGGCAGGGAATCCAAGATAAGAGTAGTTGTAGAAGACCGATATTCTTTGAGGACTAGGAATCCAAGATAAGAACAGTCTTGGGAGGACATACCCTATGAACACCTGGGCGGAGTATGTGCCTTGAGAGACAATGATGTTGGTGTCTATTAGTCATTGGTCTCTCCAACATTGTGTTGTGATCTTGTGGAGAAATAGAGTTGTTAGTCAAGGCCTTGCTATGTAACAATGTTGGTTGATATGATATTAAACAGATAGGTTAACAATCTCATTCTTCTTATGAGAATTCTTCAGATTTAGAATATCCAAGTACCTTGTATGGATATGAATACCTCAGGTAAGAGGGAGTGTTGAAATATGTAACTAGGTTCGGTCTTCATAATGACATATGTAATCATGATTTTATGTATTTAATGAAAAGATAAAACAAATAAATTTATTATTATTCTTGAGGCATGGGTTTCATGCTCAAGAGAAAATTATTTTTAGGTCAAGCACCCATTGAATGCTTCTAAGTTTGTCATAAATTCAATTGAGTCTTGTCATGTATTGAAGACCCGTTTGGGCATGTTACATATTGTAAAAAAAAATATGAGTCAAAATTAAGTCAAAAGACCCTCAAGACCTCGTCATGGTGCCAAGATCAAGTCAACCTACATGAAGGGACAAGTCGGCCTAAAGATAGCAATTTGTACCCCTCACAAGCCTATAAATAAGAAGGAACTCGACCTCATTTGGACACTCACTCAAGCAAGTTCGATCTCCTCGAGATAGAAGCTAGAAAAGGACGAAAAGGAAGGAGAAAATCAAGAACGAAGTTTTTGGGCCTCTCTATCTCTCTCATGTTAGGGTTTCTACACTTGTTGGGAAAGTTGAAGTGTTGGAAAGTTGTTGGACAAGTCGAAGTGCTGAAAAGTTGTTGGGCAAATCGAAGTGCTGGAAAGTTGTTGGGCAAGTCGAAGTGCTAGAAATTTGTTGGGCAGGTTGAAGTTGTGGAAGAAACTGTTGGTTCGAAGTTGTAGAAGAATTTGATGGGGGTTGAAGTTGCAAAAGTATTTGTTAGGGGCCGAAGTTGCAGAAGAATTTGCTAGAGGCTGAAATTGCAAAAGTTGCTACAAGGAAAGATCGAAAGGTTTGACTTGGCCTTGGAAGGTCTTGGTCAATGGTCATAGGTCTTGGAATTCGTTAATTGAAGTTCTATAAGAAGAGAAGAATTCTTGTGCATTTTCCTCTTAAGTGGAGAGGTTTTAGTCTTGGCTTATCACCTACATCTCGTGTCCTCTTGTCTCGTTGTTCTTTATGATTTGGTAGTTGTTTGATGATAAGAACACTAAATATAATTAAGAGAAAGAAGAAGCTAATTAAGTAAAAATACATCACAAACAGTTATCAAAGTAAGAGAAATCATCTAATCTAGCTACCCTAGATTTCTCAACAGATAAATGATAACTAGCCTAGACTACCCATTAATGTTTCAATGATGAATTTTCATATATATCAAATGAAAGTGACTTAAAAGGCATTTGAAAGTGTATTTCTAGGGAAATATATAGTCTAAAGAGGTTTTTAAAGTGCATAATTTTGATACATCAAAGCAACTAATAAACAACCTATGTATGAACACTGTTTACATTTTCTAGCTTTGACCAACAATTACATTTTTTAGATTTTTTTTTTCATTTTATATCTGATTAATTATGATTCTAGTGGGAGAAAAAAGTAGATTCATAGATTTGTTTCCACTAGAAACATATTTTAATGTTTCTTTGAATTCATATGTGAGATACACCACGAAACAATCATCATGTAAAATTTGAACAATGCATATTCTCATACAAGCAATCACTATTTTGGATGTAATTTGTTCATGCAATGTTGAAAAGGATTGATTTCAATTGGATTGGAAAATAGAATCAAAGATCTATATTCCATACAAATAAATTTTAAAATCCACACATTTGTTGCTTCAAAAGATGACTGTCTTGAATGTATATTTTAACAATTTCATCCTATTTTTTTCACAAAAATTCAAAGATGTTAGGAGATGTACTTGGAGGTGAACGATATGGATGCTTTGACATTTCTTGGTTGATGATATTCACTTTATATCCCATATCCTTTACCATATAAGTGTTGGGGTTATTTCCTTTTCCTTTTGTAGTGGTAGTTTCTTTCCTTGCATTGGTTTTCAAAGAGTATTTTGCGGGAAATATAAAAAGAAGAAAAAACACAAATTACAATAAAAGAGAGTCCATCTCAATGTATATTTTAGCACCTTGCCAACAACTATGCCAAAATGTGACGGGTCAAAGAATTGCAACAAGAATGTTAAAACTCCTCACTTTAAATGTCGTTCATACAAACTTATGAGGTGTTATGCATTATATGTGCAAACTACATTGAAAAGCCATCTTTCGAAAATGGAACATGGTAAGTATAAGAATGTAAGATCTAAATAAGCAAATTAACATAAAACAAATTTAATTATATTGTAAAGAAAGTTGTAAATTGAAAGAAATCCACTCTAATAACAAGAAAATAAAGTTGCAATAAAATAAATGCACATAAAGGAATTGAATAAAAAGTAAATTGTAGAAGTTAAATTCTTCTAATAGCAAGAAATCACAAACCATATAACAAACTATTCTAGTGACAAACCAAAAAGAAAAATTAATAAAGGAAATACATGAGAGTAAATGCGTGTTGACAATGAAAAAACAAGAATTGTGAAAATATTAGCACAACCCTTGTAAGGGAATAAAATAACAGTTATCATATCCATAGACAGAGGGGATTCAACCTCTATTGTAGCTCCAAATAGGTCCAAACCTTCAAGTAAGAAATGGGGTGAATACCTCAAGATAAAAATATTATTTTGAACAAGAAACTTGTAGCAAGAAATTCATTTAGCTCTAACAACCAAAACAATAGTACTTTCTTCTGTCGTGAACAATGTTTGTCTATGTCTAATCAAGTAATTCACTCAACAATGCAACATTGAGAGCTAGTACAGTTATCAATTATATCAAACCATCCACCCAGGATGTTGTGAACCACACCTTCAAGGTGAGTTATCAACCCTGTATATTAGCATGAAATCCTTTATACTAATAACAATAACCTAGGAACTACCCACTAAATACCAAACTAAACAGATGGATAAAACCATATTAAAGCATTCAAGGAATGGTGCATTAGGCTCTTACTAATAAAAAGAAATTCATGGCATATGGTAAAAGGGTAAATACTCATCTTGACGTATAGACTGGGAAACCGAGTTCAAGACTATGACTCTCCAACCAACTTTAGATTGGGCAACACTATGGTCTTTCTTGCAACCCAATCACCCTTGAGCAAGATTCCAGAGCTTGAATGGGAATTTGCTAAAGGGATTAAACCGATATTACTAGTTGGAACAAGGACTCAAGAATTCCAATTACCTCCACCCACCAGCTAACAAAATAGTCAGGTTATGCATAGGGACTTCTATCATTGAAGGTATGGTCATATACCACTAGTATAACAAGGAAAAATATTCTTTGGTTATTTACTTAACACCAACTCCTTAGTGCCACATCATCGTTATGGCACCTTAGACCGTCACGTGGCATGCTCGACACATCATGACCGTGTTTTTCCCTAATCCACTTTATACCTTCAAACATACACCATATTCCCTCATACTTTATACCTTCAGACATACACCCTATGCCCTCATATATATATATATAGATAGATAGATATCTGAAGGTATAAAGTGGATTAGGGAAAACCACAATCATGATGTGTCTAGCATGCCACATGACAATCCAGGGTGCTATAGCAATGATGTGGTGCTAAGGCAGTATGCCACGAGGTCACCACGTGGCATTACAAGATGAAGTTGTCGAGTTTATTAACAATACCTTGGGGATCATAAATTTTGACCTAGGAGTCCGAATAGGGTGAAAATTTATATCATTGGAATTTTTAAAAGAAAAGTGATTTTTTTTATACCCCATTCTCATAACTGCACAATGAGAGTCAGGTCAACCTAGTAACCACCTCCTTTGGGTTAGGATGGTAAGGGGGTGTGTTACACCATATACTCGAGGAGATAGCCAACATTATAGCCATATTTCTAAATACTATGTTGTAATCCTACACACTTTACCATTGTCTCTACATGAAGTAATGCCACCATATCCATTGGTCCTCTACATAAATGATAGGGTAAAATTGTGATTTTATGAGGGTTTTGAAAACCTCCCACATAGTCATTAGAGGATCTACCTCCAACCTCAAGGTCTTTGTGTGGATTTCCCACAAAGTTAGGGAATGCCCATCTAATTTCAGCTCAACAAATGAAATCGTATGTTCTTCCTCTACATGATGAACACTAAAATAAACTTCTAATTGTTGCGACTAGTGATTTAGCTTCATACCATCAATATCACCTTCATAAAACTTGATGTCGACTTTTGATTCCATTTTAAATAGGGAATGTGAATGGTTCATGACACTTGAACTGGGTTGATCTTTTTCAAGTTCTTTCTTAGACTCCCTCTCTGGTTCTTTCCAATCTTCCAATTCCTCCTATGATCCAACCTCCACATTAGAAATGCCATATTCTCTAAATATCCCAAGCTTATTTGTTAGGTATTCCATGAGGAGGCCCACATTATGGTTTATATTTGTGCCTTGTGCTTCCAGTTACGCAAACCCCTCCTCTATGAGAGGTTGTGGGTTATTGACATATTCGATACCCATTGTCATGGTTTTATGACCTTCAACTTAGTTGATCTATATCCCCTAGAAATACTCATAATTACCCAAAGAAATATTCTTCGATACCAATATCATCTGTAAAATGTCATGAATATCCCATTGGACAATTTGTCACAATAGATCTACTAAAACATATTAGAAAATCCTAAATATACACTATGAGGGTTTATTTGTCCTTACATTTTCAGATATGTTAGTTATTGTTTATTGCATATGCATGCAAATTATAATTATGCAAAAAATAGAAAAATAAAACTCACCAGAAATTAACACAAGATATAACTTGGGAAATCATTTCTGGAGAAAACCCAACTAGAAGGAGAGGTTGTTATGCTTTCTTTCTCTTAATGCAAAATGGATGAAAGTACAAAGAAGTGAGGTTTGTGGCTTGTAGGCTACTACATTGAAAAAATCCTATTTGTTTTCTCTCTCTTCCTATCCACTCTCAACTACTACACTCATCTATGGAACAAAATGCACTTGAATAAAACAAAACCCCTTTTCTTCATAGTGGCCCAGTTATAACGTAGCTCGATAGCCTATTAGTGGTTAAGTTTGATTCCTTCAACTCTTAACTAGAGTAACGATATGGAATCTTCTAGAGTCTTCTTCACGATGATCATGTGGATAGCCCATTTTTCAAGTATAATGGAGGCTAACATGGCATCCTCTCAAATTATGGTGGTCAAAACAAGAAGGTCAACTTCTAAGTGACATAAATTTTTCATTTGAATTCCAATTGAGGTGATTATTGCATTGTTGGAAAGATATTGATGTGTTGAATAACAATAAAAGGTGTCACACTTAAGTGGCAAAATTTTACCCCAAAAAATATCATTGGTTGCCTCAAACTTCTTTTGAAAGGTTTCACACCCCAATTCAGCCAAATGGGCCCTTCTTTTAAAAATGGTCTTGTGAGTTGATTCCTCCACTTTTTCCACTCTTAAATCTTGAAGATAGATGAGATGTAATATAATGATACAATCTATATTAGAAATTATAGTCAAATTTGATAAAATCAGGATCAATAGAAAAAGGCGATTTCAACAATAACTCTGTTATAATGAAATTGAAACTTGTAGAGGAAATGTGGGTCTAATTAGAGTAGATGGGTTCCCCTATCAGGATAATAATAACAAGCCTTAGTTGTCTCTTATTCTATTGATTCCAAATAATAAGGGACTTCGAAATCACAAACTACCCTCCCAATCCATCCAAAAGAAAGGCCTAGAGAATTTTGAAGAAATAGAAACAAACCAATTCTAAGTGAGGAGAGAGACAATTGTGTGAAGAAACCTCTATTGCACCTTAGATTGAGTGAGTCACTATAACCCAAAGATTTATTATCCTTCAAAACAATGGCCCTAGCATGTTGTAGGTTTTCCATAAGAATTTCTTAACCTGTATGTCCCATAATGAAGTTATGGTTCTCCAATAACTATTACTTCTTACTCCAATTGTGCTCTAGGAAATTTACCAACACCATGATCTCTCTCCTACTATACTTACATTCCTTTTGCATTATAATATATATACGTGTAGGATTTGATACCTTGTTCTCCCATCATTTACATGAATGTAGTTTGTGAACACCTAGAGGTTGTCGTCTTACCTGTTGGAAAATCGATAATGGCAACTTATTATACTTATTTTCCTTAAACATTATATTTTATTTTGAATCTTACTTATCTTATTTAGTTCTTGAGTTAACTATTTTCATAATAAAATATCAAGAGCAATAACAACAACAATAGTAAACACAAATAGTGGCTCTCAGTCAGGGAAAAACCCCTCCAAGGGGAAAACCCAAAAACTCTTATCTTCTTAGAATCTGCTTCAAATGATATACAAAGACCCAAACCCTAGACCAAGTCCTCCTCCAAGTACCAATTCGACCCTCTAGCAAGTCCTCTGTTTCTACATCAACTAGCTTCAAACTACGACCTGCCAGCTTCAATACTACAACTTGTCTAGTGAATTCAACCTTGCAACTTCTCTACAAACCCTAATCTAGTCTCCTCCTTAGACCTTCCTAGAGAAATACAACTCTCCCAAGGTCAACGAGGTCAATTTAGGGTTTCCTCCCTTCCAACTACAATATTTTCCACTTCATCCTACTGCAACTCGAACATGAAATTTTGGCCTCCTTCTGCAGCACTAGAAACCCTAAATTTTCATACGTGTGAGAGAGATAGATCCTAGAAACAAGATATTTCGTCCCTCTTCCTTCTCCAAGAACTTTTATCTTCTTTTTCCGCTTCTCCCAACTTCAAATCAAACCCTTTCTTGATAGATCAAACTTGTGTGAGTGAGTGTGTCCAAATGAGGTCGAATTTCTTCCTTTTGTAGCCTTCTCGGGGGATAGAATTCCCTCCTTTAAGCCGACATGATAATCCCAGGGATGACTTGTACATTTGGAGCTTCCAAGATTTTCTAGACTCAAAAATAATTCTTTTTATAGATATATTTTTTCCCGGAAGTTTATTCTAAACATGATGTTGACTCCTTTTACTCATGGCAATAAATTATAAGACCTAACAAACCCTAGAAGCATGAAGATAATTCTTTTACTTAGAGCAACACCAATAATGAGCATGAAACATGTGCTTTAATAATAATAAATTTTTATTTTCTTTTCTTGTTTGTTACATAGGATGCATATTGAAATGAGTTCAACAATTATGAAGATGAAAACTAGTTACATTGATCAACACTCCCTCTTAACTAGGGAGGTATTCATAATTGTACAACATCATATCTCAAACTGAAAAGTTCGATTTATAAGCCATACTGTAAGCATCATGATCATGACCAACATTGTCTCTGAAGCCTAACTAGATAAGCTCTTCTTTAATCAAGACCACTATGCTGGGAGGCTTTATGTGTGATAACGCAATACCTCTACAAGGTACATACCCCATCCAAATGTCTACAAGGTATGTCCTTTTAGGCCAATTCTTATCTTGGATCTACAATCCTGAGTCCTCAAAGATTATCGGTCCTCTTCAACCTCTCTTATCTTGGATACCTGTCACATCCTCAAAGAGTGTTGGTACCTTTCCTTTCTTAGATGTTTTATCCTCAAGGAAACCACAAATGCTTATCCAATCCTTCGCCGT
The DNA here is from genome assembly GCA_000404065.3 of Pinus taeda. Taxonomy (NCBI): domain Eukaryota; kingdom Viridiplantae; phylum Streptophyta; class Pinopsida; order Pinales; family Pinaceae; genus Pinus; species Pinus taeda. The sequence goes on along the minus strand of APFE030865664.1, from coordinate 78,196 downwards.
TCCCTCTTCATCACCTGAAGAAGAGAATGAAAATGTAACGTCCAACATTACTCTCTTTCAACCAAATAGGACATCCCTATTCTCCTTTAATATTGAGAATAGAACCTTTCTCCTATACAAGGAGACTCCTTTACTCCCTCTCAAAATCAGAGGAGATCTAAACATCCTTTCCATTTGGGAAGTCACCATCACAAGCCTTACAATTTGTCTTCATAACAGTATCAACTACCATTTCTCCACAATCTCCCATCTCCCCCTTTCCTCTGCATCATCGATCTTTCTTTCTTTTAAGGTATCATGGATCCACCTTCTCTCTTCAATCTTGTGACGGGTTTCAGGTCAATCTTCTTGCTCATCACTTTCTTCTTTGACATGAAGAAATTGCATTGAGCCTTCCTAAACTTCAATTTGATCATAGCTTCTTCTTGAAAGTGATATTTATTTTACCTTTAGGTTATCTTCTCGCATTGCTACCTTTTAATCCTAAGATTTCCATATTTTTATTTCATAGTTGCAAGATACTAGATTTCGAGCTTCTCTCAATATCCTTAATCCCTAAATTTAAACTTGCCTCAACTACCATCATGTATCCCTGCAACATTCTAATAGGTAGAAAAGTAATATGTTAACTAAATAAACAACAATAATGAAAATCAGACTTACATCATATTATGACTTTCTTGTTCCATCAACATCCTCATGGTCCATCCCTTCATGCATCAGAGTGCCTAAGGATCGAACTTGATTACCAAGTTACAACTTTTCTTTTGGAGGTTATATTGGATGTTAATCATTATCTTTTTTAAATTATTTATACCTCCTTAAGTCAAATCCTATTTGTTTCAAGCATCATACATCCATATACCTAGGCATATTTTATGACTAACTTTCGTACCACAAGATTCTACACATATGAATCGCATCCAAAGTTTTTATATTCAACATGCATTCCTATGATTTTATCTGATCATATAGCTACTTATATATCTCACAAAGAGCCTGCATCCTCACCCATTGCATTACTTCATCCCTTTACCAATATTTATTCCACATTACATGGAATGCCTACTAACCTTTGTCATAGTGCTTCCTCCAAGAACCTTTCATAATTATGGTACTTCCAGGATCATGATGATCCACCTAAGAAAGATAACTTCCTCTAACATAATGTTAGATAATACTTGGATGATCAATATGAAAAATGGTTTATCTATCCATCTATCTAGATGATCTCTACAAAGTAACTTAACCATATAAATTCTAGACATGCTATTATCATATGCTTCTTTCTATGATGCTAAGAAAAACGTACTATTCTAAAGGAAATATTAAACTTCACAAAGAACTTGATAGTTAGTGAACCTTATTTAGTAGTAAAAATCCTTCACTTCTTCCTTATTTTCCTTCTTCTCAAGTTCTCCCACTACTTCAACTACATGAGTTTCATTCTTTCCTTTCTCTTGTTGTTTTGAAGGCTTGGACAATCCCTCGTAAAGTGTCCAAATTCATTGCATTCAAAACATTGCACTTTGGACATGTCTTTATTCTTAGACTTGCCAAAATTTCCCTTCTTCAGTATCTTGAATCGGTCTAGAAAGGCTTGAGATTTCTCATCAGATCTAATATCATCCTTGATCTTGATCCTTGATTCTTCCAATATGCATTGCACCCACAACTCATCGAAGGGAGTTGAATCCTTTTTGGAGTAGATGCTTGTTGCGAAGCTGCTCCATTCTGGTGGAAATGCATTTAGTACACATATGGTTACTTCAAAATCAGTTATTGGTTCCCCAAGCCATTGCAAGTGGTCCCTTAGTTGATAGACTCTCATGAGGAAGGATGCCACATCCTCATCCTTTGATTTCTTCATTTTGTACAACTTGTTCTTTAGCGATATATTTTGACATGTTGTACTTACTGATTACAAATTCACTATCTTGTAATACATGGCCTTGGAAGTCTTCGATTTTGCAACAAATGGAATAAGGGAATCCTTAATTTATTCAACTACGATTCTTTGAGCTCTTATTTCCCATTTCTTGTACTTTAGTTCTTGTGTCTTGTCTTTCTTAGGTTCAGTCATTTCCCCTGTGACATATTTTGTTACTTCTTGTTTTGTGAGTATCAATTCAATTCTTTTCTTCCATGCTATATAGTTTGATGCCCCAATTAGCTTGTTACTCTCTTTGCATAAATAATCCATATGACTTGAATATTCAAGTATGATGTAATAATATGTTACCTACTTGATGACCAAGATTCTCCTTGATGATGTCTCCAATCTTTTTTATGCCTTCAATATCTTTGAAGAGTCTTTGATGATGTCTTAGAAAGATGCTTCCTTCAGCAACCGCATCCAAGATTCTTAATGCTTCCTTTAAGGATGTCTTCCAAATGGACCTGATTCCAGAGAGAGATCATTATTCTTCTTGAAGTCTTTCTCCCATAACTTCCTTTGATGCGAGCTTGATGTAGACTTGATCTTATTTAGTAGAAACTCTCCTACTAGGTCTTCTACCAATGAGTCCTCAACCCTTCCTGAAGTATTATTTTTCTGTATTTCCTAGAGAGTTTCATTTTCCCTTCCACTTGACAAGTAACTCCTTCTAGTGTCCTTCCAACTACCTTCCTTGTTCACCTTAACTCTGAAACCATGTTAAAAAATCGATAATGGCAACATATTATACTTATTTTCCTTAACCTTGATATTTGCTTATGAATCTTATTTATCTTCTTTAGTTATGTATTTATATATTTTCATTAAACAATATGAAGAAAAATAATGTACACAGATATTAGTATTTCGGTTAGGGAAAAACCCTCCAAGGGGAAAACCCAGAAACTCTTCTCTTCTTAGAATTTGCTTCAAATGAGATACAAAGACCCAAACCCTAGACCAAGTCCTCCTCAAGGTGCCAAGTCGGCCCTCTAACAAGTTCTCTGATTCCACATCAACCAGCTTCAAACTGCAACTTCAACCTACCAGCTTCAATACTGCAACTTGTCTAGAAACTTCGACCTTGAAATTTCGTCCTTGCAACTTCTTTGGAAACCCTAATCCAACCTCCTTCTTAGACATTCCTAGAGCAAGACATCTCTCCCAAGTTCAACGAGGTCAATATAGGGTTTCCTCCCTTCCAGCTACAATATTCTATACTTTGTCCTACTACAACTCGGACCTGCAATTTCGACCTCATTCTGGAGCATAAAAAACCCTAGATGTTTGCACGTGTGAAAGACATAGAGCCCAAAAACAGGATATTTCTTCCCTCTTCCTTCTCCAATACCTTCGCTCTTCTTTTTCTGCTTCTCCTAGCTTCAGATCAAGCCCTTTCTTGATAGATTGAACTTGAGTGAGTGAGTGTGTCCAAATGAGGTTGAAATGTTCCTTTTATAGCCTTATCAAGGGGCCAAATTCCCTCCTTTAGGCCGACTTGATGTTACCATGGTCAACTTGTACTTTTGGAGCTTCGAGGACTTTCTAGACTAAAAAATAATTATTTTTACAAATATAGTTTCGCCTGAAAGGGTCTTATAAACATGATGTTGACTCCTTTGACTCATGACAATAAATCCTAAGACCTAACAAACCATAGAAGTATGAATAACATGCTTTTACCTAGAATACCATCAATAATGAGCATGAAACCCATGCTTTAATAATAATAAGTTTTTCTTTTCTTTTCTTGTTTGTTATATAGGATACATATTGAAATGAGTACAACAATTATGAATACTGAAACTAGTTATATTTCTCAATAATACCCCCATGATATGTTACACCATTGGGGTGGTTGGTGTCCTAGTTGTTGAGTCTACAACATCCATTCCTTAAAATTTTTGGAATCATTGAATTGCAGGAAAGCTAGATATTTTGACCACTCTTTCATTAGCCAATGATTTTCCAAACCATCAGATTTCCTATGGACATGGAAGGACTGATGGAGTGAATTGATTTGATTAGATCAAACTTGCATATACTTGGCTAAGAGCCACCAATTGTTTGAAAATTTATCAATATTTGTTTGACATAAGATTATGGTTAGAGCTTGGATTAGCAAACTCTCCCTTGATGATAACATTTCTTAGGTCTAACCTAAGTGCTGGTTGTAGAACTTGCGACAAGGCAAAAAAATCAACTGCATTGTTAGTGGTTCTTGTTGCATTATAATATATATATGTATAGGAGTTGATACCTTGTTCTCCCATCATTTACATGAGTGTAGTGTGTGAACACCTAGAGGTTGTCGTAGTACCTGTTGGAAAATTGATAATGACAACTTATTATACTTATTTTCCTTAAACTTGATATTTTCTTGTGAATCTTATTTATCTTATTTAGTTCTTTAGTTAGATATTTTCATCAAACAATATCAAGAACAATAACAACAACAATAATAGACACAAATATTAGGCTCCCAGTCAGGGGAAAAACCCTCCAATGGGAAAACCCATAAATTATTCTCTTCTTAGAATCTGCTTCAAATGAGATACAAAGACCCAAACCCTATGCTAAGGCCTCCTCCAAGAACCAAGTCGACCCTCTAACAAGTCCTCTGATTCTGCATCAACTAGCTTCAAACTACAACTTTGACCTACCAACTTCAATACTGCAACTCGTTCAGCAACTTCAACCCTGCAAATTCTCTACAAACCCTAATATAGTCTCCTCCTTAGACCTTCCTAGAGAAATACAACTCTCCCAAGGTCAATGAGGTCAATTTAGGGTTTTCTCTCTTCCAACTACAATATTTTTCACTTCGTCCTATTGCAACTCAAACATACAATTTTGGCCTCCTTCTGCAGCACCAGAAACCCTAAGTTTTCATACGTGTGAGAGATATAGAGCCTAGAAACATGATATTTGGTCGCTCTTCCTTCTCCAATACCTTTTCTCTTCTTTTTCTACTTCTCCCAACTTCAGATCAAACCCTTTCTTAATAGATCAAAATTTTGTGAGTGAGTGTGTCCAAATGAGGTCAAATTGCTTCCTTTTGTAGCCTTCTCAAGGGGTATAATTCCCTCCTTTAGGCTGACATGATGATCCCAGGGACGACTTGTACTTTTTGAGCTTCCAAGATTTTCTAGAGTAAAAAATAATTCTTTTTACAAATATATTTTTTCCCAGAACGGCCTTATAAACATGATGTTGACTCGTTTGACTCATGGAAATAAATCCTAAGACCTAACAAACCCTAGAAGCACAAAGATAATGCTTTTACCTAGAATACCATCAATAATGAGCATAAAACTGTTGGGTCCCTATAATACTAGTGATTACCTCATTACTGTTGTAGTTGTATCCCTTATTAATATTGTTGTGCCCCTATTGTCCCCATATTGTTATTACTATGCCCCATAGAATCCCTCTATTGTTATTTTTGTGGCTTCATATTATTATTGTTAGGTCGGCTGGGTTATATTGTGACTCCTTAGACTCCTATATATAGAAAGGAGGTTTTGTCATTTGAATCATCTAAGAATTGTTCATTTATGTAATGTAAATGAGGTTGCCCCCTCGAAGAGGCTGAATTCTAAGGCATTGATCTATCTTTTCTTTTTCTTGAGCTGGTTTCATAACATTTGGTATTAGAGGTTTGGATTCTAGGGTTTCGCTGCTCCAAACAGGTCATCGTGGCATTTTCGCTATAACTTTTTTCTGCGACATTTCATAAGCTAAATAAAAAACCCATTTGAGAATAAATCACATTGAATCGCGAGTCCAAATTTCAAAGCTTTTCGCACCACATTTGCAGAGATATGATCTGAGGAAGTTGGTCTTTTTGCAGACTCCTGAATTACATTCCAAACAGGTGACCTGGGGAAAATCATCATAACTTTCTCTATGGGCATCAGATTGAAATTTAGTAAGAAGGTACAGAAAGAGGACGAAATTTAGTTTCTTCTATATATTTTTTTAGAGCCAAAGATCGAAAAAGTGACTCGTGGCACGTCGTACAAGTTCGCTCTATTGAACTAGTCTATAATCAGGTCACTGTGGGAGATTTCGCATAACTCTTCCTTGGAGAATCCAATTTGGATCACATTGGTGGCATCGGAAAGAGGACACAGAGGGCTACTGCAATTCAAAATTTTAGAACTGGATGATCTGAAAGTACAGAGATATATCAACGGAAATATCGAGCTCCTACAGAGTGAAAAAAGGTGTGTAGATTTTTTTTAATTTTTACTTAAACTTGGTTTGAAAATTTATTTTGAAGGAATTCAAAGGGCATAGTAGAGAATTATTATTAGTAACTAATGACCTAAGGAAAGAAAATGCAAACACCTAGTAAGCAACCTGAAAGCTCTAACATGACTCATGAAGAAGAGGAAGAAATGCTACATGATATATCAAAATTACAAGACCAAGTGCAACAAATGTCACTCTCACAAAAGCTAATAGAAGCTAAGATAAAGGGCATGGAAACTAATATGGACGATTTGAAGATAGATTTGAAGAAGAGACATGGCAGATGAAGACAGATTTGAAGCAGATTACAAATTTCTACAAGAATTACTTACTAATGGTGAAAGTAGTAAAGGAAACTCATTGATGCGAACAAAAGAAATGTTAATCATGATATCATAGACTCTAATGTGGGATCGAAGACCCACCATATTCCAAAAATGGATATGAGGAATTTTGATGGCAAGGATCCCGCAACATGGATATTATAGTTGGAGCAATTTTTCGATCTCAATAATATGCAAAACACACAAAAGGTATGTATTGTAACTTTATATTTGGAAACTAATCAGTTTGTATGGTATCAATGGCTTTGCTCTCGTAAACAAATTATCACTTGGGCAATTTTTACGGAAGAATTTATAGCACATTATGAGGATACAAAAAGCAACACTTTTTTTATCTAATTGATAAGTCTCAAACAAAAGGGTTCAATAATAGAGCACATTGAGGAGTTCCAAAAATTGAACATAAGGGTAAAAAATATTCCAGAGGAGCATAGGATTGATGTGTTCATAGGGTCTTTAAAGGATAATATCCAACATGATGTTCGCCTTTGGGAACCTGATTCATTAGAGAAGGCATTCAGGTTAGCAAGAAAAATGGAAAGCAAAATTATGGCAACCAGGAAGCATACCACTCACAACTATAAAGATGGAAGTGTTGTTGCCCCTAGTCTTCCACAACCTATAAGGTTGACACCACAACAATTGGAAGAAAAAAGAGCAAAAGGGCTTTGTTACAGTTGTGATAGCAAATACACTAAAATTCATAAGTGTGCTTAGAAGAAATTATTCTACATAGATTTTGAAGAGGAAGAAGAAAAGGAGCAAGAAAGGTGAAAAGAAGAGGATATACTCCAAGAACAAATCCTAGATAAAGAAGCGATGAATCCAACCGTATCTTGTAATGCATTGGTGGGAATTACCACTCCTCAAACCATCAAGATAAAAGGACAAATCAAGAAGAAAAAGGTAATAGTGTTGATTGATTCAGGAAGTACCCACAATTTTATTCATTGTAAGGTAGCAAAAGAATTGAATTGCTTCTTATATCCAGCACCAGAGTGTCAAGTGATGGTTGCAAATGGAGGAACAATAAATTGCTCTGGAAAATGCCATAATGTCAAGCTATCCATGGGAGAATATGTATTGACTAGCCCAATGCTTTCCATTCCAATGGGAGGTGCTGATGTTGTACTAGGAGTCCAATGGCTACAATCCCTGGGTACAATAGCTTTTAATTTTCAAGAAATTTTCATGAAATTTTTTGCGGAAGGAAAGGAAGTTGAATTAAGGGGTATTTCAGGGAAATTGGGAAAGATAATCATCTCTAATGGTATGACAAAGCTTCTGAAAAAGGAACAACGAGGTGTAATTGCACACTTATGTTCGCTAGATGTTTCCACATTGAATCATCTATTTCTCCAGATCTCCAAAAAGTCTTGGACAATCATTCCAAGGTATTTGAGACTCCCAAAGGTCTCCCACCTATTCGTGATCATGATCATTCTATTCATTTGATTCCAGGAAGTGTTCTCCAAACATCAGGCCATATAGATATCCCTATGCTCAAAAGAGTGAAATTGAACGTATGGTTGTAGAAATGCTTGAGGCTGGTATAATTCAACCTATCAAAGTTCTTTCTCTACTCCTGTAGTACTGTGCATAATAAGGATGGATCATGGCTCATGTTTTGGATATGTTTCTCATCCTGTCATTATAATATATGAATTTCGGATCTTTTTACTGATGAATTATTTGATTAATTTCATGGATCAATTTACTCGGGACGTTTGAACATTGTTTAGAACTCATGAGGGTCATTATGAATTTTTGGTCATGCCTTTTGGCCTTACCAATGCACCTTCTACATTTCAAGGTTTGATGAATTCCATTTTCAAAACCTTCCTTAGAATATTTGTGTTAGTATGTTTTTATGATATACTAATCTATAGCAAGTCTTGGAAGGATCATGTTCAATATGTTGACAGGGTGCTCAAACAATTGGAGGAGAAACAATTATATGCATAAAGCTCCAAATGTTTCTTTGGAGTCCAAAAGGTGGAATATCTAGGTCATATTGTATCTCATGAAGGAGTTAAGGTAGACCCTAGCAAAATTAAAGCCATTAAGGAATGGAGAATCCCCACATCCATAAGCATCTGCGAGGATTTCTCGGGTTGACAGGGTATTATCGCAAGTTTGTTAAGAATTATTGGAGAATAGCAGCACCTTAACAACATTATTGAAGAAAGATGCATTTTCATGGACTCCAGAAGCAACAATGGCCTTCGAACATCTTAAAGAGGCAATGTGCCAAGCACCTGTCTTAGCTACACCGACTTCATAAAAACTTTTATTGTGGAATGTGATGCTTCAGGAAATGGAATTGGTGTTGTTTTAATGCAAGATGAAAGACCCATTGCTTTTGAAAGTCGTACAATCAAGGGAAAGTTTTTACACAAAGCTATTTATGAGAAGGAAATGTTGGCAATACTCCATGCACTTAAGAAATGGCGACCCTACCTAAAGGGAAGACACTTCAAGGTAAAAACAGATCATGATAGCCTTAAATACTTTTTAGAACAAAGATTATCCTCTGAAGAGCAACAAAAGTGGGTCACAAAGATGTTGGGTTATGACTTTGAAATCATCTACAAAAAAGGGAAGCAAAATGTGGTGGCAGATGCACCTTCAAGAAAGGATGAGGATGTGGAAGCAT
>APFE030865664.1:24710-45696 GCA_000404065.3 Pinus taeda | reverse complement strand
AGAGGAAGATTAATCGCCGGAGTTAATAGTTTAAACATGGAAACATATTGGCACTTCCTAGTCAAGCCTCATGAACAAAGAGCCGCCCTCAAATGCTTAACAGATGCCATCCAGTGTATTATTCCCAACATCCAAGACGCCACCTACGCTGCCCAGCTCAGTTCGCGGCTCAAAAAACCTCCGGAAATTGAGCCAATGCTTGCCATTAATCAGCTCAGATTCAAAGGAAAGCAGCCGATCGAATGAATCATCCTCCAGCTCCTCAGATCGCCAGCCGAAATAGCAACAAAAGTTATTGATATCAGCTTAAGTAGCATTTCTGTTTTATAGATATTTAGAATAGTGTAGTACTTATAGACCCTTTCATGTTTTTAGAAAGGGTCGTAAAATTTTGTAATAGACTTAACAGGCTGAAGTTTGCACTATTGTGCTTCAGCCTTTATTCTTTTATGAAACTAGACCAGTCGTTCTTACTTTAATGGAGAAAATTCTTTATACAATTGTGCACTATTGTCGTTGATTGAGGAATGTTTATGCGTTAAGGGAAGAACCACACATAGCGATTGATATCTAGGAGTGGCAAGCAGCTCAAATGGTATTTCTATCTTTGTCTAAAGTCATTCTGTGTATGTGAATTGTTATGTAATTATTCTTGCTATCATTGATTGTATGCATGCGCTATAACAACAAATATTATTCATTCCACTATTGGGTGTTTATATGATGTGCCTTTACTTTTAAATCATGTATATGATAATGATATGAATGTATAAAGTGTAGTAATTTCGCTTCAATCGCTGCGCTTAACTATTTAAGCACATAAACCTTAAATGATTCAATATCTATGTCTTAAAGATACAGTCATCTATATGTTTGTCTTTTAGATATAGAGCATCAAAAGCTACGCTTTAGAGCTCAATAGATTCCCGGGATAGTTTCATTTACTTATATTTCTGTCAATAGTTTCAGCCTTCCACCTATCACAAGTGTTATTTACAAAGCATTCACTCATCCCATTTATCTATTTTTGGGAAACTGGTCCCATTACCCCCAGTCGGAGCCACTATCCCAAACGGAAAAGGAGTTGTACTAAGGTCCGGACCGGGTGGTTTCCCCATTGTTGTTGCAGCGATTTTCGAGGCATCAACAGGTGGCCTTGGATACAATCTGTGAAAAGATTCTAGGCTTAATGTTTCATTAAATGGCCGTTAAGACCTGTCAATCCTTTAAATGCCAGTCATTTCGATTATTGGCCGAATGATTTATTTGAAGCGTGCCTTGGATGTTTTGGCGGTTGAGCACGGATGAATGGCTATTCAGAAGATAAGGCTTTTGATACGAATTAATCGTAATAAACCTGCTTTAATATTTTCTTTGAAATTCACGCTTTTGGTTTTATCGCAATCGGGCATCGGGGAAATCTTAAATCGTTATACCGGTTGCATTTGGAATCCCGATCGCCGATAGCGATATCGTATCGAGTCGGGAGTATTGACTGGGGTACTTTAAAAGCATGCATGGTAAATCGCCGATCGCCGATAGCGATATCGCATCACATCGGAGCGAAAGGGAGTTTTATTGCACCAGCTTATTATTGCCGATATCCGATAGCCTATTTCGCATAGGAGAAAACCAATGGGTCCTTAAGTTGTGTTTCCCTTGTCATTGCGATATGAAATCTTGCAATCGCTTTATCGCAATGATAAAAGATTAATCATTTATATATAAGGCCTTTGATTGGTTTATCAAAAAGGTTTAGTAATGTTCTTTATTTTATTTTTTCGGACCTTTTTGAATAAAACTAAGTTGATACCAATTAAAATTAAAAAGGGACCCATTTCACATTATAGTTTTGGGATAATAATGATATGAAATGGGGGGTTGTTGTAGGGCACAACACCTCTACCTCTGTAAGAATTTCCAGCTAAAACAAAAGATTCTTATGGAATTGCACACTTCTCCCTTAGGAGGGCACTCAGGATTTTTAAAAACTTACCATAGGGTTAAGAAGGAATTTTTTTGGGATGGCCTTAAATCAGATATTCAAAAAGTTTGTGGCGGAATGTTTGGTTTTCCAACAAAATAAAGTTGAAACAATTAAGACACCAGGTCTATTATAACCTTTATCCATTCCAAGCCAACCTTGGGAGGAGGTTTCAATGGATTTTATCACAGGTTTACCCAAGTCTGAGGGAAAGAGTGTCATCATGGTGGTAGTTGACAGACTTACCAAGTATGCACACTTTTGTGCATTATCACATCCATTTAAAGCTAGTACATTTTCTACTGCCTTTATGGAAACAATTCAAAAGCTACATGGAAACCCAAAGATTATTGTAAGTGACAGAGATCGCATTTTCACTGGAAATTTTTGGACATAATTATTTTCTTGTCTTGGTACTCAGTTAGCTCATAGCTCATCTTATCATCCTCAATCTGATGGGCAAACTGAGATAGTAAACAAATGTTGGATGGATATCTTCGTTGCTTTGTACTGATAAACAGACAATGGGTCAAATGGTTGCCTCTAGCTGAATGGTGGTATAACACTTTCTTCCATACAGCAACAAAAATGACCCCATTTATGGCACTTTATGGGTATCAACCACCATCCATCACATCATATTTAAGAGAAAATTCTAAGGTTCAGGCAGTGGAACATCACATCGAACATCAACAACAAGTCCTCCAACTCTTAAAGGATAACCTCGTGTTGGCACAGAATAGAATGAAACAATAGGCAGATCAACATCGCAGCGAAAGAATTTTTGATGTAGGTGATTGGTTATTCCTATGGCTACAACCATATAAGTAAATATCTCCCAAACAAGCTAAGAAGGATAATAAATTATCACCAAAGCATTATGGTCCATACAAGGTGTTGCAAAAGATTGGTACTATGGCATACAAATTGGAGCTTCTTGCAGCTTCTCTATTGCACCTAGTTTTCCACGTTTCATGTTTAAATAAGGTTATAGGCAACAAGCTCCCAGTTCAAACAATATTGCCAGAACTTGATGAGGAAGGAAAAATTATATTGGAACTAGAAGTAGTCACAGAAAAAAGAACTCGACAGCTACGAAATCGATCAAATTCGGAGTATCTTATCAAGTGGAAGCACTTATCCGTTGAAGATTCCACATGGGAGGATGAAAATTTTATACATAAGCATCTAGAACTACTCAAGCATTGAGGACAACACTTTTTTGAAGGAGAGGGGCATGTTGGGTCCCTATAATACTAGTGATTACCCCATTGCTATTGTAGTTGTATCCCTTGTTAATATTGTTGTGCCCCTATTTTCCCCATATTGTTATTACTGTGCCCCATAGAATCCCTCTATTGTTATTTTTGGGGCTTCATATTATTATTGTTAGGTCGGCTGGGTTATATTGTGACTCCTTAGACTGCTATATAGAGAAAGGAGGTTTTGTCATTTGAATCATCCAAGAATTGTTCATTTATGTAATGTCAAGGAGGTTGCCCCCTCAAAAAGGCTGAATTCTAAGGCGTTGATCTATCTTTTCTTTCTTTTTCTTGAGCTAGTTTCATAGCAAAAACCCATGGTTTAACAATAATAACTTATTTATTTTCTTTTATTTTTTATTACATATGATACATATTGAAATGAGTATGACAATTATGAAGACAGAAGCTAGCTACATTTCTCAACACTCCCTCTTAACTAGGGAGGTATTCATAATTGTACAACCAGTACAACATCATATCTCAAATTGAAGATATCTAAAAACAAGATTCGGATTGATAATCCATACTGTAAGCATCATCATCATGACCAACACTATTTCTCGAGCCTACCTAGACAAGCTCTTTCTTAATCAAGAGCATTATGCTGGGAGGCTTTACGTGTGATACCGCATTACCTCTACGAGGTACATACCCCATCCAAATGTCTATAAGGTATGTCCTTTTAGGCCTATTCTTATCTTGGATATCCAATCCTGAGTCCTAAAATATTATCAGTCCTCTTCAACCACGCATCTCTTGGATACCTGTCACATCCTCAAAGAGTGTCGATAACTTTCCTTTCTTGGATGTTTTATCCTCAAGGAAACCAAAAATTCTTATCCAATCCTCCACCATTCCCTCTTTATCACCTTAAGAAGAGAATGCACATGTGACGTCCAACATCACTCTCTCTCAACCAAATAGGACATCCCTATTCTCCTTTAATATTGAGAATATAACCTTGCTCCTATACAAGGAGACTCCTTTACTACCTCTCAAAATCAGAGTAGATCTAAACATCCTTTCTATTTGGGAAGTCACCATCACATGCCTTACAATTTTTCTTCATAAGAGTATCAACTACCAGTTCTCCATAGTTTCTCGACTCCCTCTTTCCTCTGCATCACTGAGCTTTCTTTCTTTTAAGGTATCATGTATCCACCTTCTCTCTTCAATCATGTGACATGTTCCAGGACAATCTTCTTGCTCATCACTTTCTTCTTTGACATGAATACAATACATTGAGCCTTCCCAAGCTTCAAGTTGATCATAGCTTCTTCTTGAATGTGATCTTTCTTTGACCTTTAGGTTATCTTCTTGCACTGCTACCTTTTAATCCTAAGATTTCCATATCTTGATTTCACAATTTCCAGATACTAGATCTCGAGCTTCTCTCAATATTGTTAATCCATACAGTTGAGCTTGCCTCAACTACCATCATGTATCCCTGCAACATTCTACTAGGTAGAAAAATAATATGCTAACCAAATAACCAACAATAATGAAAAACAAACTTACCTCATTATGATGACCTTCTCGTTCTATCAACATCGGCATGGTCCATCTCCATATGAATCTTCCTTCATGAATCAAAGTGCCTAAGCATCAAACTTGATTACCAAGTTACAACTTTTCTTCCGGAGGTTATACTGGATGTTAATCAGTATCTTACATATTCTAGAGAAAGTCTTAAATTGTTTATATATGCTTAAGTAAGTCAAATTCTATTCCTTTCAAGCATTATACATCCATATACCTAAGCATATTTTATGACCAACTTTCCGTCACAAGATTCTACACATATGAATCTAATCCAAACTTTTTATATTCAAAATGCATTCTTATGCTTTTATCCTATCATCTAGCTATTTATATACCTCACAAAGAGCCTGCATCCTGATAAATTGCATTCCTTCATCCCTTTACCAGTATTGATTACACATTACATGGAATGTCTACTAACCTTTGTCACAGTGCTTCCTCCAAGAACCTTTCATAATTATGGTTCTTCCATGATCATGGTGATCCACCTAAGCAAGATGGCTTCCTCTAACATAATGTTAGATAATACTTGGAATACCAATATGAAAAATGATTTATCTATCCATTTATCTTGATGTTCTCAACAAATAAACTTAATCATATAAATTATAAACATGCTACTATCATATGCTTCCTTCTATGATGCTAAGAAAAACATATTATTCTAAATGAAAGTTTAAACTTCACAGAGAACTGGACAGTTAGTGAACCTTTTTTAGTAGTAAAGATCCTTCACTTCTTCCTTATTTTCCTTCTTCTCGGGTTCTCCCACTACTTTAGCTACCTGAGTTTCACTCTTTCCTTTCTCTTATTGTTCTGAAGGCTTGGACAATCCCTCTTAAAGTGTCAAAATTCATTTCATTCAAAACATTGCACTTTGGACATGTCTTTCTTCTTGGACTTGCCAAACTTCCCTTCTTCAGCATCTTGACTTAGGCTAGAAAGGCTTGAGATTCCTCATCCTAGCTAATATCATCCTTGACCTTGATCCTTGATTCTTATAATATGCACGCCTACAACTCATCGAAGGGATTTGAATCCTTTTTGAAGTAGATGCTTGTTGCGAAGCTGCTCCATTCTTGTGGCAATGAATTTAGTACATAGATGGTTACTTTAGAATCGGCGATTGGTTCCCCAAGCCCTTGCAGATGGTCTCTTAGTTGACATACTCTCATGAGGAAGGATGCCACATTCTCATCCTTTGATTTCTTCATTTTGTACAACTTGTTCTTTAACGATATCTTTTGACCTGTTGTACTATCCGAATATAAATTCACTAGTTTATCATACATGGCCTTAGAAGTCTTCAAATTTGCAACAAATGGAACAAGAGAATCCTTAATTAATTCAACTATGATCCTTTAAGCTCTTACTTCCCCTTTCTTGTACTTTACTAGTTATTGTGTCTTATCTTTCTTAGGTTCAGCAATTTCCCCAATGAAATATTCCATTACTTCTTATTATGTGAGTATCAAGTCAATTCTTTTCTTCCATGCTAGATAGTTTGATGCCCCATTTAGCTTGTTTCTCTTTTTGTAGAAATAACCCATATGAATTGAATATTCAAGCATGATGTTATAATATTTTACTTACTTGATGACCAAGATTCTCCTTGATGATGTCTCCAATCTTCTTGATGCCTTCAAGATCTTTGAAGCGTCTTTGATGATGCCTTAGACTTATTCTTCCTTCAACAATTGCTTCCAATATTCTTGATGCTTCCTTTAAGGATTCCTTTGAAATAGACCTATTTCTAGAGAGAGATCAATATTCATCTTGAATTATTTCTCTCATAACAACCTTTGATGCGAGCTTGATGTAGACCTGATATTCTTTTGTAGAAACTCTCCTACTAGGTCTTATACCAATGTGTCCTCAATCCTTCTTGAAGTCTTATTTTGCAGTATTTCCTAGAGAGTTTCATTTTCCCTTCCACTTGACAAGTAACTCCTTCTAGTGTCCTTCCAACTACCTTCATTGTTCACCTTAGCTCTGAAACCATGTTGAAAATTGAGATTGACAACTTATTATACTTATTTTACTTAACCTTGATATTTTCTTATGAATCTTATTTATCTTCTTTAGTTATTTTGTTAGATATTTTAATCAAACAATATGAAGAACAATAACAACAAAAATAGTATACACATATACTAGTCCCTTAGCCAGGGCAAAACCCGTCCAAGGGGAAAACCTGAAAAATCTTCTCTTCTTAGAATTCACTTCATATTAGATACAAAGACCCAAACCCTAGACCAAGTCCTCCTCCAAGTACCAAGTTGGCCCTATAACAAGTCCTTCTCTAATTCCACATCAACCAACTTCAAACTACAACTTCAACCTGCCAGCTTCAATACTGCGACTGGTCTAGCAATTTCGACCCTGCAACTTTGTCCTTGCAGCTTCTCTGGAAACCCTAATCCAACCTCCTCCTTAGACCTTCCTATAGCAAGACAACTCTCCTAAGGTCAACGAGGTCAATATAAGGTTTCCTCCCTTCCAACTACAATATTTTGAACATTGTCCTACTACAAATCAGACCTACAATTTCAGCCTCCTTCTACGGCATTAGAAACCCTAGATGTTTGCACGTGTGAAAGAGATAGAGCCCATAAACAAGATATTCCATCCCTCTTCCTTCTCCAATACCTTCATTCTTCTTTTTATGCTTCTCCTAGCTTCATATCAAACCCTTTCTTGATAGATTGAACTTATGTGAGTGAGTGTATCCAAAT
This sequence comes from Pinus taeda, assembly GCA_000404065.3. NCBI lineage: Eukaryota > Viridiplantae > Streptophyta > Pinopsida > Pinales > Pinaceae > Pinus > Pinus taeda. The sequence goes on along the minus strand of APFE030865664.1, from coordinate 38,170 downwards.
GAGGTCGAACTACTTCCTTTTATAACCTTCTCAAGGGGTTGAATTCCCTTTAGGCTGACTTGATGATCCCAGGGTGCAATTGTACTTTTGGAGTTTCTATACTTTCTAGGCTAAAAAATAATTCTTTTTCCAAATATACTTTTGCCCGAAAGGGTATTATAAACATGACGTTGACTCCTTTGACTCATGACAATAATCCTAAGACCTAACCAACCCTAGAAGCACAAAGAACATGATTTTACCTAAAAGACCATAAAAAATGAGCATGAAACTGATGCTTTAATAATAATAATACATTTTTCTTTACTTTTCTTGTATGTTACATAGGATACATCTTGAAATGAGTACAACAATTATGAAGACCAAAACTAGTTACATTTCTCAACAATACCCCCATGATTTGTCACCCCATCGGGATGGTTGGTGTCCTAGTTGTTGAGCCTACAACACCCATTCCTTAAAATTTTTGAAATCATTGAATTGTAGGAAAACTAGATATTTTGACCACTGCTTCGTTAACCAATGATTTTCCAAACCATCGGCTTTCTTATGGACATGGAAGGAGTGTTGGAGTGAATTGATTTATTGGATCAAACTTTCATATACTTGGCTAAGAGACACCAATTGTTTGAAAAATTATCAAGATTTGTTTGACATAAGATTATGGTTAGAGCTTGGATTAGCAACATCTCCCTTGATGAGAAGATTTCTTAGGTCTAGCCTATGTGCTAGTTGTAGACATTGCACTAGGGAAAAAAACTCAATTCCATTGTTAGTGCTTCTTCTAGGTGGGAAGCATAAATGAATAATATTAATCTTAAATCATCCTAGAAACTCACTTGTTCCTATAGGCCCCAAATTGGATCTAAAATCCCCATAAAAATTGAGCTTAGTGAAATCCATTAGGTGTTTCACCCATTTGTCTAGGGAAGGAATTTAATAATTGGGCTTTGAGTTCATAGGAAAAGGGGCCTTTACACAAATTTCTAGTTACCTAAAATGATATTTTTAGTTCCTTGAGGCTAAGTGGCTCTCTCTAGACAAGGGAAGTACCTAACCAATTTTAAAGACAGTTCATATGTTGATCCATAATTCGTTTTTTCTCATTATGTTTGCTTGAAAATTTAGTGGTTTCTTTCCTTCCATATAATCCATAGTGTCGGGTGTGTGTTATATTCTTTTCAAGACTATCGCCATGTGTTATACATTGTGTTGGGGGGAAGCGAGGGCTATTTTCCTTCCTACGCAGAGGTTTGGGGTAGCACCCTTGAAAAAATTGGGTAGTTTTTTGTGTTTGTTTTTTACAATTTTCAGCACACAATTTTGCTAAAATGGTTTCGTGGCAAATGGTGGTTTTGCCCATGGTTTTGTAGTTTTGGTTAAGGAACAATGGTTGTATTCTAATCCGAGGTAAATGGATTGGAGTTTTATGGATATTATGAGATATATATTGTATTGTAACACTGCAAAATAAATGAAAAAAAAAAATTGCTAGTTTTCCGAGTTTGGTTTCAAGGATAAAATATATGTGTTAATGTGTGTGTTTTCCAATGCATCTTTTTTGTTTTAATGAAGAATTTGTTTGCATAAATTAGTTTTAAAAAGTTAAAACCTACACATATGAGAGTACCAAGGAAAATATTTTAGGCTCTGTTAAGGAGAATTTTATTGAATGGTGAGGACCTTAGAATGTCAAAGGTCTAGATAATATTGTCCCTATTATGATTTGGTTGCCTTAAAGGAGTGGTCCCCATATCCCATTGTACTGAAACCTCTGAGAAAATATTAAAAATGTATTTTTTTGTCTCTTCATTTGACCTGCACATGTGACAAAATGAAGGACCTTGAAAGCCCCTTTTCGCTAGTTTGTCCCACGTAGTGTTTTCTTCCTTGTCAAATACATTAAACAATGGAGATCTTTGGACAAAGTTAAGGGTTACATACCTTCTACTAGATTGATCCTTTATCTAGATTAGTGTGCTTTTCTTCCATACTATATGAAACCTTGACCTTCAAATTAACATCACCATGGGGTCCCCATATTAAGATGTCTAACTTGATTTCATAGTGAATAGGCATGTTCTTCAGGTGTTTGTCCAGTTGGATTTTTTCTTCTAATTCACCCTTGTAGCCCATCTTAATTATTATATGCATTTCCAATGAGTTTCAATTTTAGTGTTATATGTGTTCATCCAATATTGATAGACATAATTATAGCCCAAATTTAATAGTGTGATTCAAGTTTCTTATAGATAATGTTGAGATGCTAAGTTTTCTTCTTGCTACCAGGTGCTATCCCGAAAGAGTGCAAAGGAAATTTCCTTAATTTCCCAAAAGCAATGACCTTGATCCAAATATTTGTTGTTACAAGTGTTCCTAATGAGTGAACTTATTCAAGGGTCTTCCAATTTGCTGATGCCATTTTTATGAAGGTTCCACACATATTTTTCCTTCTAAACTTTTCTTTATAGGTCATTCTTTATTTTAATTCATCACCATTAGATCTTGGTTGCAGGAGCTTGCTCATGATGATGGGATCTTTAAGTCACAATCCTCCTACAAACTTTTCTAGACACAAAGTATCTCAAGCCATGAGGGCCGACTTATTTTCTCTAGAAAGTCCTCCCCATAGGATAGCTTGCTCCAGAGCTTGGATGGTTTTGAGGATTTTGGTTAGGGCTACCAAAACCAAGAAGAGATAACGAGTCATAGATTGGAGGACTAGTTGTATGAGTGATTTTCTAATAAGATTAAGGAACCTAAAATTTCAAATGGTTAAATTTAACTTCCAATTTGGATGAAGGATATTCCTAAAAAAAAATCTTGAAGGCATTTTATAGAAGAGGGGCACCTAAATAATTGCAGGGAAGAGAGCCCTTTTGAAAACCTAGAAATTAAATGATGTTTCTTTGGATATTTAGGGGAGTATTGAGGAAGAAAATTAGATATTTTTTTGTGATTTATCATGGTTCCTGATGCAAGCGTGAAGGTATCTAAGACTTTTTTAAATGCCTAGGATTCAAATATATAAGGGTTCCCCATGAGTAGGGTATCATCCACAAATTGTTTATGGGAGAGAAGATCAACAATTGGACTTGGTTTGATGCCTTTTAGGCATTTATCATGCATTAAAAATTTGATATTTATACCCATATCTCTAGTTGCGAGGATAAATAAAAAAGGTGATAGAACCACCCCCCCAACCCCCCTCACACACCCACACCCCCACCCCCCCCCCCCTCCAACCCCCATCGCCCTCACACACACACAAACACCAAATTCCTTGGGAAGGATTAAAGTTCATAGATGGAGATCCAATATAAAGAAGAAAGCTAAGGACACCAAATTTTTAACCCAAAGAATCCAGGCTTGGTAAAACATAAGAACAACCAACACTCGCTATGATGTCAAACTACTTCCTTTTATAGCCTTCTCAAGGGGTTGAGTTCCCTCCTTTAGGTCAACTTATACTTTTTGAGCTTCCAGGACTTTCTAGACTCAAAAATAATTATTTTTACAAATATTTTTTCCTGGAAGGGTCTTATAAGCATGATTTTGAATCCTTTGACTCGAGACGATAAATTCTAAGACCTAACAAACTCTAGAAGCACGAAGAACATGCTTTCACCTAGAATACCATCAATAATGATCATGAAACCCATGCTTTAATAATAACAACTTTTTCTTTTCTTTTATTTTTTGTTTCATGGGATACATACTGAAATGGGTACAACATTATGAAGACCGAAACTAGTTAAATTTCTCAACAATGCCCCCATGATCTGTCACCCTATCAGGGTGGTCAGTGTCATAATTGTTGAGCCTACAAAAACCATTCCTTTAAATTTTCAGAATCATTGCGTTGTAGCTGCTACAACACACTCCAAAATTTTTGCTTGCACTCAATTTCAGAGCCTTCCTTGGTCTTGTACATTGTTTTTGCAAATGTCAAAGCTTCTTTCATAAGCTTTCTTGAATTGTTTCGTTCCCTTTTGCATGTTGGGTAAACTGTCATCTTTTGGCATGTTTGGTTGTCGCGAAATCTGTACAAGCCTATTCTAATGGTTTTAAGGGTTTGCCTTTGTGTATATGAGTTTTCCTAACTATGTAAACACCGGTCACACTCATTCACAAAGATTTGAGCATTGTCGCACAAGTGTCATCACGGTCGTCCCAAAGTCTATCTTAAGTGTCGCACTTATCTTACCTTGTCGTAAAGTTGTAGCATGGAGGGAAACTATTTGTTCATGTGTTTGGATGATTTGTGTTTTCATGCCATCAAAGTATTCTAAGTGTGTGATCACAGTGAAATTCCATCAGCAATCTCACCAATCCCACACTTAGCCATTTTCAGATTAACTTCCTGACCGAGAAATATAGCTTCATCATGCCTCTCCTAAGTTGTGCACTATGTAGTCTTAGCCCTCTAGCTAAGACCTTGCTGCTTGGAACTACAAAATGCATAGTTCTTACCTCCCAGGACTATTTCACAATGCATTTTTTGTGCTCAAGCCCCGACCTTGACCTCCATAATTGTGCAATCATGTCCCCAACCCGGCTTGAATTATGCACTTTGCATCCTCAAGTCTCAATATCATCTCTTGAGCCATTGAAATACATAGTTGTGCAGTATCCCAACCTCCCTTGACTCTTGGAACTGCGCAACTATCTTTCCAAGTGTCCATTCCCTCAACTTGTCCCACTGCCTCCAGAAACTATGCAATTTTGTCCCTTAGACCTACCTGAGATGTACATTGTGTAGTCTCAGAGCTCAAGATTTTCCCCTGGTTGCTGGAACTGCGCACTGCGCAGTCACTAAGTCCCTCTTCCCAGCTCGTCACTTGTTTCAGGATTAGCTAGTGGATCAAAATGCATCGTCTTAGACTAGGGGGTTTGTGGATCGATGTCTTCTCATCATGGGTGAATTGCAGGAACAAGTACCCTATCATGTCATGGAAATATGATGGATAAGGAGAAAAAGGAGGGAATCATGCTTAAAGACTCTCTGGTAGCTAAAATTACATGTTGATCGATCAATAGAAAGTGAAGAGACACTAGTTTGCAACCATTATCCAAGACTGGAGATCATTGAATATTTCACATCACCAAGCCATGTGGAGGTGAAGGGAAAGAATCTTCAAGAAGACATCCAACACTTAGCAGCAACAATGGCTTTAAATTTCCACATCAACAAGCATCCCTTGTCAGCAATGTCATGTCATGTCATGTCATGAGTGGTCATATGCCACATCACTATTGTGGATCATGTATATTGTATTCAAAATGTATTGTGAAGTGGAAGTCCAAATGACACACATGGAATGTAAAGAGTCATTTAAGTTGAAAATTCATAGGAATTCAAACAGTCATGAAGGTAGTCAAAGAGTCACCAATGGTTATATATACTCCCTTATTGTATGAGCAAAGGACTTTTCACCTTGGCTCCTCCCGCAAGGCATTAGAGAGATAAGCTAGTTCTTTGAGGAGCAAGGAGTGGCTCCAATGCTCCACTACTGAAGCTAGTGATATACATTGTAAACATGTGTCTTGGAATTTTTACTTAATAAAATAAGCCTTCAAGGCCAACACATTCTTCATGCATGGATTATATATGTTTGTAAGACTATTTTGTAGATGTTTGTATTTCATGTTAGCTTTCACATGTGCTAAGATAGTTGAGCTATTTTAGTTATTTTAGTACTTATCTTATTGAGCATGTGTTGTAACGGTTGTTATTTTTGTCCAATCCTTGTGGATTATTCTGCGATATATTAGACAGATCTTTCCTCATTTGTTGGTTGCAATGATTGTCGCATCCTCTATGGACTATTCCGTTGGATATTAGACGGATATTTCTAGTTCATGTGTGTCTCTTCTTGGGTGGTAGATTACCTCTCACTTAGAGGCTTACTTTTCTCCTCTCTCCATAGTAGAAGAACCTTAACACATTTGTAACTAAACACTCACTAGGCACACCTTCTTGCTTTTCGAAGACACCATTGCATCCCTCTCTCTTGCTGACAATTAGAACCAAGTCAAATCTTTAAGGATTCAACAAATGTACCTTTATACCAGATGGGACTCCTACAACAAATGGTGTGAGGTCTAATTGGGAATTCACATCGAAGAGATCCCTTTAATGTTGGTGGGTCCAGCACTGTAAACACATTGAATTGCAGGATAGCTAGACATTTTGACCACTCCTTCATTAGCTAATGATTTTCCAAACCATCAGCTTTCTTATGGACATGGAAGGAGTGATGCAGTGAATTTATTTTATTAGATCAAATTTGCATATACTTGGCTAAGAGTCACTAATTGTTTGAAAAAATATCAAGATTTGTTTGACATAAGATTATGGTTAGAGCTTCGATTAGCAATGTCTCCCTTTATGATAAGATTTCTTAGGTCTAGCCTAAGTGCTAGTTGTAGACCTTGCACTAAGGCAAAAATCTCAATTGCATTGTTAATGGTGCTTCTAGGTGGGAAGCATAAATGAATAATATTGATCTTGAATAATTCTAGAAACTCACTTGTTATTATAGGCCCCATATTGGATATAAAATCCCCATAATAATTGAGCTTAGTGAAATCCCTTAGGTGGTTCACTCATTTGTCTAGGGAAGGATTTTTATAATTGGGTTTTGAGTTAATAGGAAAAGGGGGCCTCTACACAAATTGCTACTTACATAGAATGATATTTTTAGTTCCTTGAGGCTAAGTGGATCTCTCTAGACAAGGGAAACAACTAACCAATTATTTAAAGAGAGTCATATGTTGATCCATAATTCGTTTTTTCTCACTATGTTTGCTTGAAAATTCAGTGGTTTATTTCCTTCCACACTATCCACACTGTGGGTATGTGTTACATTCTTTGCAGGACTATCTCCTTGTGTTTTACATTGTGTTGGAGTGCGGTCAGGGCCAGTAGCCTTCCTGTGCAGAGGTTTGGGGTAACACCCCTGAAAAAATTGAATAGTTTTTTGTGTTTGTTTTGACAATTTCAACGCACAATTTTGTTCAAATGGTTTTGTGGCACATGGTGGTTTTTCCCATGATTTTGTAGTTTCGTTTAAGGAACTATGATTGTATTCTAATCCATGGTAAATTAATTGGAGGTTTATGGGTGTTGTGAGATATATATTGTATTGTAACACTGCCAAAAACAAAATTGCTAGTTTTCACAATTTGGGTTTCAAGGATAAAATTTATGTGTTAATGTGTGTGTTTTCCATTGAAATTTTTTAGTTTTAATGAATAATTTCTTTTCATAAATTAATTGTATAAAGTTAAAACCTACACATATGAGAGTACCAAGGAAAATATTCTAGGCTCTCTTAAGGAGCAAGTTATTAAATGGTGAGGACCTTAGAATGTCAAAGGTCTAGAAAATATTGTCCCTATTATGATTTGATTTCTTGAAAGGATTGGTCCCCATATCCCATTGTGTTGAGATCTCCGAGAAAACATTAAAAATGTGTTTTTATATCTCTTCATTTGACCTGCACATGTGAAAAAATGAAGGATCTTGAAAGCCCCTTTTTGCTAGTTTGTCCCACATTAGTGTTTTCTTCCTTGTCAAGTCCATTAAACAATGGAGATCTTTGGCCAAAGCTAAGGATTACATACCTTCTACTAGATTGATCCTTTATATAGATTATTGTGCTTTGCTTCCATACTATATGAAAGCTTGACCTTAAATCATCTTCACCATGGGGTCCCCATATTAAGACATCTAACTTGATGTCATAGTGAATAGGCATGTTCTTAAGGTGTTTGTCCTGTTGGATTTTTTCTTCTTCATTCACCCTTGTAGCCCATCCTACTTATTATATAAATTTCCAATGATTTTCAATTTCGATGTTATATGTGTTCATCCAATATTTATAGACATACTTATAACCCAAATTTAATAAAGTGATTCAGGTTTCTCATAGATTATGTTGAGATGCTAAGTTTGTTACTTGTTGCTAGGTGCTATCCCAAAAGAGTGCAACGAAAATTGCCTTAATTTCCTAGAAGCAATGACCTTGAGCCAAACATTTGTTGTTAAAATCATTGTTCCTAATGAGTGAACTTATGCAAGGGTCTTTCATTTTGATGATGCCATTTTTATGAAAGTTCCACACATATTTTTCCTTCCAAACTTTTCTCTATAGGTCATTTTTTTTTTTTAATTCATCGCCATTAGATCTTGGTTGCAAGATCTTTCTCATGGTTATAGCGTCTTTAAGTCTCAATACTCCTACAAACTTGGCTAGACAAAAAGTATCCCAAGCCACGAGGGCCCACTTCTTTTCACTAGAAAGTAATCCCTAGAGGATGCCTTGCTCCAGAGCTTGGATGGCCTTAAGGATTTTGGTTAGGGCTTCCAAAACCAAGAAGATATAAAGAGTCATGGATTGGAGGACTAGTTATATGAGGGATTTTCTAATAAGTGTGAGGAATTTAAAAGTTAAATGGTTAAATTTAACTTCCAATTTGGATAAAGGATCTTCTTAAGAAATGTTCTTGAAGGCATTTTCCATAAGAGGGGCATCTAAATATTTGGAGGGGCGAGAACCCTTTTGAAAACCTAGCAATTACATGATGTTCCTTCAAATATTTAGGGGAGTATTGAGGAAGAAACTTAGATCTTTTTTGTGATTGATCATGGTTCTCTATGCAAGCATGAAGGTCTCTAAGACTTGTTTAAAGGCCTAGGATTCACATATAGAAGGGTTCCCCATGAGTAAGGTCTCATCGACAAATTGTAGGTGGGGAACAAGATAAAAAATTGGACTTGGCTTGATGCCTTATAGGCATTCCTCATGCATTAAAAATTTAATATTTATACCCATATCTCTAGTTGCAAGGACAAACAAAAAAGGTGATAGAACCCCCCAAAACCCAACCCCCCCCCCCCCCCCTCCACACGCACAAACACCATATTCCTTGGGAAGGATTAAATTTCATAGAGGGAGAGCCAATATGGAGAAGAAAGCTAAGGACACCAACTTTTTAACCCGAAGAATCCAAGCTTGGTAAAACCTAAGAGTAACCAACACTCACTATGCAAAATTCCAAGTTAATATGCCATAGCCCTTATAGATATCCACATTAATCATCATACAAAGTGTTTTGGTTTCATTAAAGGAGTGGATATTTTTGTGTGCCAATATGATCCCATCTAGAGTTTACCAATTTGTTGACGTTGTTGGACCCACCAACATTTAGGGGATCACCCCAGTATGAAGTCCCAACTAGACCTCACACCATTTGGTGTGGGAGTCCCATCTGGTATGATGGTCCGGTTTCCATTATCTTAAATGTTTGCCTCAGCTCTTGCTTGTCAGCGTAGGAGAGTGGTCTACTTTGTCTTCAAGTAGCAAGGTTCGTGTGCTTGGTGATTGGTAGTGTTACTTGTGTCAATGGTTCTTTCACTGTAGAGGGAGAGGATGGGAGTGAGTCCCAAGTCAGATGGGAGGAAGCCCTAACTTTGTTAGGAACATGTTAGCGCTTGAAATTTCACCTCAGGCTGAGAAAGGTAAACCTCAAGGCTACATCAAACCATTTAGCCTCGTAGCTAGCCCTACGGGGCAGGAGAAGGCTCTCTCCGGTCTATCTCGTAAAATCACCAATAGATGAGATGACCAATAAGGAAACACTAATATTAGGCTAGTAAAATGATTAGAAAGATTGATTTTGAAGTTTTTGGGTTTTTGGTGGAAAATTGAGGGGATGGCAATTTTGGGTGCGGGGATTGGACACAGTTTTTGCAGGGGCTTCTTTGGGGCGAGGTAGGAGACAGTATTGATGCCTTTAACTGAAGTGGATGGTCAGGAATGACAGGTGAGAGAGCTAAACAGAGCAAACAATAACTTTGAATTCTCTTTAGACAGTAGAAAACATTGAAATTAAACAAACTTAAAAGTAGAGCATGGCAAGCATGAATTCTTACTTTAACACTTCATTTGTTTAATGTACAGAAGTAAAGACAGGAAATGAATCACATAAAAAAGCTTACAAGAACATTGAGAAACACACCATCAACACATGAGTCCACAAGAATCCCAAAGAGGACTGCAAAACCCTGGTCTTCCTTAGCCAAAAATTGCAGAGATACAGTGAAATAATACAATGATAGCTTCTCCCTCAAGAGTCCAACCATGAAAATGAGTATGAAAGTACATAATATAGATTATATAACCTCTTTCCCTGCCTCTAGGGGTCGTGATCATCCTTCTAGGAGCTGTTTCAACCACTTCTAAACTTAGCACTAAAATCTAGGCAGTCAAAACAACTTGCCTCGATAAACTAGGAAACCAATCCATTCATTAAATGTTTGTTATTTCATGCATGAATCTTCTAGAATAGGTAAATGAGTATCATGGTAACATGAAAATACATTAATTACATCAAAGAGGGTGAAAAATCCCATCTCAAGTCAAAAATGGTCAAAACTGGGCGAATTCCTGAGCTGTAGATGAATTTCCTGTGAAACTGCCCAACATGTCGCGCGCAACTGCCTGACATGTCGCGCGCCTTTGGAGCTATTTTTGGGGAACTTGCAGGTGGCCAAATTGGGCAAGCGTAGGCTTGTTGGAAAGGTCTCTGAGTCTACTTTCCAACCCAACTAGAATTTTTGGATTTGAAGTTCATTTGCCCTGTCAAAAATCAATTCTCCCAAGACAGCTTTCTGCAGTTCAAAAAGGTGGCAGAAAGTCAAATTTTGCATGTATTTTGACTTTTTGGAGGCCCAAAACATGAAAAAATCTCAAGTCCTTCCATGTGCATATGTAAATTTGCATGAAAAATCTGGAAATGCTGAGTTTTTGTCAAATGGAGTTGCCGAGACGACGCGTCTCACCGGGGGTGAGACGCGTTAATGAGCAAAAACCTGTAAATTGCCAAAAAATATCAAAAATGACCCAAAATGCTCAAAATTTTTTGAAATTTGTGCTGTGGCTGAGCTATTTAGTGCTATGCTCCTTCAAGGAAGCCTCGGCCAAGATACGGAGGGGATTGGGCCTTTTTCTCCGTTTTAGTGCCTTTGCCAACCGCCTTCGAAGCATTTTCATTTTGGCCTTGCACACATGCATTCTTGCCCAGTAATGGTTTTTCATGTTCCTTCTCTTGGTTGGCCTTAGCCAACAGCCTCTCCAAATGTGCATTTTCCTGGATGAGCATGGACTCTCAGTCAACGGGCAATGGGTCATCGGGTCTTCTTCGATTCAAGATTCGGTCACTACGAATCCTCCATAGCTCATCAAGTGCTTTCTCCTTGTACAATTTGATCATTACAAACACATTCATGATGTTTCCCAACAAATCCAGCAGCTATTCACAAGTTTGAAGGGCCTACCTCAAACAATTTGATGAAGTAAAGGAGCTTGAGCAATTTTAAAGTGAGCTGGGGAAGACTAGTTTGACATGTCGCGCAGCATACCCAACATGTCGTGCGCAGCCCAACATGTCGCGCCAGTTGGAAAATTACACTCTGTGAGCCTCTCTGACATGTCACGCAGCTAATTTGACATGTCGCGCACCTGTCCTGAGCCCGATTTTGCCTCAATTCTCTTGGAAGTGCGCCCAATCACTCTTGCAAGGGTTATGAATACACAATGAGAGTGCAAGGAGGGAGTTTTGGGCCTTTATAAATTTCATTTGAAAAAATTTCATGCCCAAAACCCACTCTCTAATGTTTTCTCATGACACTTTAAAACTTTACATGCTGTTGTCTTTTTGGTTTCCTTTTGTCCTGAAATTGACTGATTTAGTGCTTTTGCTTGATTCTTTTTGCAGGTAGATCATCTAAGGGACCTTGGCAAGGGGACTAGGGTTGCATTTTGTTGACTGAAGACTTTTGAAATTCCATCACTTTTTTACAAATAAATGAAAAATGACCTTGGCTTTAAAAACAAAGTTTTTAAATCCAAGGTGAATATTAACTGTTCCAAATAAAAATTTAGAAGAGACACCTTTACAATCATCCCTCTGGCTTACTGAACACTCATTGACTTTCAAACACATGACCTTGTAATATTTTTGACCAAAACCCTAGACCTAGGAAATTGACCTCAAGAGAAGATAAGACAAGCTTGAAAGAGCTTTAATAACTGAAATGACTTAAACCAGCAATGCCAAGAGGGGTATAAACACATCAGCTTCTCCATCAGGGTTATGACATGCCTAACGGGATGCAAAAATTGACACTGATGAGACACCTAGCTATGAAAAATGCAAAGAGTTTTGATCGCTGATGGAGGGCTCAAGACCGACTCTAACATTGGCTCCAATGGGGATGGTAGCTCTTTGGAGGTACCAAGAACTTTAGACCTCTGGGAGAGCAGACCAGTGCTTTGAACCATTGGGCGATGGAGTCATTATTTCGGCAAACGACACAAGACTCTGACTCATTTATTGACTCAAACCTGACTCAAACCGACTCAATGGCAAACTGAAATAACTTGAAAAAATGACTCAACAGACCAAACACAAATGACTCATGACTGACTTAAAACAAGACTTTACAAATATTTTGGAAAAAAGGCAGCAATCCATCAAGATTTGGAATCATGATGACAACCACCTGCATACTAATGAAATATGTACAAATTATGTGTAATGAGATTTCCAATGTAACCAATCCAATATATGGCTACATACCAAATTTCTGCTCTCGCTTATCTCGAGCAGGCGGAACGATGAACCTGTAGGCAACTCAAAATAACCACTGAAACCAAGGCTTATGATAACAAACCAGGCAACATTTATCTTCTCTAGTGCTTGCAAAAGGATGCCGACGGAATCTTGATAATCCTGAAGCACTATCTTGTCTTGAGATCCAGTAGCAAAAATACAAGTACTCCCTTCATTATGATCTGAAAAAACAATTGATTTCTGAGGGATAGGAATGCACAGAGAAGTATGTGCTTCTGCCATTTGAGTGTTAGCTGTAGGTTCCTTGACCATGAGAAATCCTGGTATATTATCTCTCTCAAGCTCATACTCCTCATCTTCATGGTCTAGGTCATTCTTAAACAAAAAACAATCTTCAAGATTATGAAATATGACAGCCTTATCATCTTTGTGAAAGAAAATATTATCTATTTGCTGATCTATAAAACTGATTACAAGACCGTCATCATTTAGGAAGAGATTTCACCAACACTTTCTTGGCCATGTGTGCACTGCAAATTTGCTGTAGCTTCAGCTGAAACAAGACCTTTCAGAAGTAGATCTATCTCATCTTCAGACAAAGGAGATAATGTTTTTTGTTTTCTTTTGCTCAAACAGTAATCATCTTCATATGACATGGCAATCAAATTATCATTTAGCACTGAGTTATTGAAAGGAGATTCATCACTTACTTGCACAAAGATCTCACCTTGCTGTTCATAAACATCTGAATCCAAAACTTTGCCTATGATCTCAACAGCAGAGCTCTCTTTGATGGGTTGCATGCTGCTGTCTTCTGT
>APFE030865664.1:3221-23554 GCA_000404065.3 Pinus taeda | reverse complement strand
GTAGTTCAAAAAGGTGGCAGAAAGTCAAATTTTGCATGTTTTTTGACTTTTTGGAGGCCCAAAACATGAAAAAATCTCAAGTCCTTCCATGTGCATATGTAAATTTGCATGAAAAATCTGGAAATGTTGAGTTTTTGTCAAATGGAGTTGCCGGGACGACGCGTCTCACCGGGGGTGAGACGCGTTAATGAGCAAAAACCTGTAAATTGCCAAAAAATATCAAAAATGACCCAAAATGCTCAAAATTTTTTGAAATTTGTGTTGTGGCTGACCTATTTAGTGCTATGCTCCTTCAAGGAAGCCTCAGCCAAGATACGGAGGGGATTGGGCCTTTTTCTCTGTTTTAGTGCCTTTGCCAACCGCCTTCGAAGCATTTTCATTTTGGCCTTGCACACATGCATTCTTGCCCAGTAATGGTTTTTCATGTTCCTTCTCTTGGTTGGCCTTAGCCAACAGCCTCTCCAAATGTGCATTTGCCTGGATGAGCATGGACTCTCAGTCAGCGGGCAATGGGTCACCGGGTCTTCTTCGGTTCAAGATTCGATCACTACGAATCCTCCATAGCTCATCAAGTGCTTTCTCCTTGTACAATTTGATCATTACAAACACATTCATGATGTTTCCCAACAAATCCAGCAGTTATTCACAAGTTTGAAGGGCCTACCTCAAACAGTTTGATGAAGTAAAGGAGCTTGAGCAATTTTAAAGTGAGCTGGGGAAGATTAGTTTGACATGTCGCGCAGCATACCCAACATGTCGCGCGCAGCCCAACATGTCGCGTCAGTTGGAAAATTACACTCTGTGAGCCTCTCTGACATGTCACGCAGCTAATTTGACATGTCGCGCACCTGTCCTAAGCCCGATTTTGCCTCAATTCTCTTGGAAGTGTGCCCAATCACTCTTGCGAGGGTTATGAATACACAATGAGAGTGCAAGGAGGGAGTTTTGGGCCTTTATAAATTTCATTTGAAAAAATTTCATGCCCAAAACCCACTCTCTAATGTTTTCTCATGACACTTTAAAACTTTACATGTTGTTGTCTTTTTGGTTTCCTTTTGTCCTGAAATTGACTGATTTAGTGCTTTTGCTTGATTATTTTTGCAGGTAGATCATCTGAGGGACCTTGGCAAGGGGACCAGGGTTGCATTTTGTTGACTGAAGACTTTTGAAATTCCATCACTTTTTAACAAATAAATGAAAAATGACCTTGGCTTTAAAAACAATTTTTTTAAATCCAAGGTGAATATTAACTCTTCCAGATAAAAATTTAGAAGAGACACCTTTACAATCATCCCTCTGGCTTACTGAACACTCATTGACTTTCAAACACATGACCTTGTAATATTTTTGACCAAAACCCTAGACCTAGGAAATTGACCTCAAGAGAAGACAAGACAAGCTTGAAAGAGCTTTAATAACTGAAATGACTTAAACCAGCAATGTCAAGAGGGGTATAAACACATCAGCTCCTCCATCAGGGTTATGGCATGCCTAACGGGATGCAAAAATTGACACTGATGAGACACCTACCTATGAAAAATGCAAAGAGTTTTGATCATTGATGGAGGGCTCAAGACCGACTCTAACAGAACACACAACACAAAATGACGTGCACAACTTCCGGAGGAACAACCCACACGGATGTGGCAGTCACAACACACATGGAAAGATAACACGTACAACACACTTCGGAGGAGTCCATGCGAGTGTGACGGTCGTTATAGAAAGTTTACGTGAAAGGTCTGTCTGATGTCTGGGGAGGTAACCAACACAGGCAGGACATCATTAACATCTCATACAACACATTTTCATTAATATATATGTATTACAACAATTGAATGAGTTCAAGTGTTAAACACAGGTTAAAGCAACATGCATTACAAGTGTTCAAGATCAATCTTACAAAAATTACAACACGTGTGAAAATGTGATGGCCTGTTAGCAATCTTCTGAATTAAGTGAAAGTTCCAAGACACATATTTACACCATACATCACTAACCCTATGGGTAAGGCGTTGGAGCCACTACTAACTCCTCAAATAAAATATTACAGACTCTTGAGGCTATGTGGGAGGAGCCGAGGTGAAAAGTCTTTTGCATGTACAAATGAGGGGGTATTTATAGCCAAGGGTGAAACTGACCCCTTGTAGTTGTTCAACTCCCTCATGACCGTTTGACTTCCATGACCTTTCAACTTTACATGACGCTTCATATGGCAAGTGGGTCTCTTGGACTTCCATGTTACATTACATGGATTAAGAGTATGGCCCACAGTAGAGATGTGGATGACATGACTCATGACAAGACTCAACATGACAGTGTTGGTACATTCATGTTGCTGCTGGTGTGCATGTCGAGTTGCAGCGTTGTTGAGTGATGGATGTCCTCATAGTGTGTCATAGCTTCACCTTTGCATGGCAAGGTGTGCGGAGTCTCCAATGGTCGTTGGGTTCGTTTGATGTTGCATTCGCATGTTGTGCCTTGCTTGTATGTTGGCATGCTTGACATGTTCATTCGTTCATGAAAAGTGAATGTTCATCCTTCCATCCATCCATGAACACATCTTTCTTATTCGCTCATCTACCCGTCTATGAATACATCTCTTGCATGATCATTCATTCGCGAGCACATCTATTTGCATGCATCGTTTGTTCATTTGTTGGCGAACACGTCCTTCTGCATGTACTCCCTTTTTCCATCCCATATGTCGTCATGCCATGTTTTTTTGTGTGCCTGTATCTGGAGTCATTCATGACGAGATGACATCAAATCCATAAATCTCCTAGTCTACCATGATGCATGATTGTTTTAGATGTAGGTGACCAGGAGAGAAGACAAGGTTGCAAGATTCGAGTTGGGTGGAGGCTGCGAGAACTGCTAGTTAAACTACGCAAAAGTCACTAGGAGATGGTGATGGGAAATCTGGATCAACAGTGACTATCCACAAGATTTGGCTTAGATAGAGGAAAAAACTACGCAATTTTTCAAAGGAGTGAGCAGCGAGAGCTTAGAAGCCAAAACTGCGCAATTCCTAGAGGGAACTGGCAGTCAATTGTTGGGACCTTAGCAGCAAAAATTGCACAATTCCTAGAGGGAACTGGCAGTCAGCTACTGGAGCTTGGCAACAAAAATTGCGCAATTCCTAGAGGGATCTGGTAGTCAGCTGCTGGCAGGAAAAACTACACTAATGCTGGAAGGCTAGCCTACTAATCGCCTCTGCGCAGTTTCTGCATTGAGCAGATTGTTGGGCAACAAAGGGCTTTCTCATGAAATCTACACATTTTTTCGGGTGAGCAGCCAATCGGCTGACTGGTGGGCTGGCTAGAAAAACTACACAATTTTCTGAGGGAGACAGGGACATGTACTAGGTATCTGTCCAACCTGTCTGTGAAATTTTCTCAATCATCGGAGCGGGCAAGGTTTGCAGCCTCTGCGCAATTTTTGAGGGGAGTCAGTCCCGGGGTGACTGTCGGTTCAAACTCTCATGTTGACCAATAGGAAGGTTGATTAATTAGCTTGAGGGAAATGCAACTTGAAATGGATTGCTTGGTTCTTCTACGCTATTCTGGGTGACAATTGGTCGAGTTGATCGCAGGGTGAAGGTCCCGCTGTTAGAGGGTGATCTGGTCGTCAGAGCTTCAGCAAAATGACTAAGTGTGTGAGCGAGTGAAAAGGTGCATACGTGGACTTGCAAACACACACTTACATGACTTGACGACAAGGCGACTCAAACCATCCAGACACACATGTTCAACATGATTGACTGACGGTGTGAGTGACAAGCGCGATGCTTGTGATTGATCATTGGACGATCGCCACAACACTTGCGCGACAATGTATATGACTTTGTGTGTGAGTGCGAAGAATGTTTTCATAGTGAACACAACATGTACACATGAAGCGAAGACCTTGTGTGTGACCAGAACATGGTCGTAAGCGTGAAATTGCTCTCAACATGCAAAAGTTGTCTGATGAATGATTAAGAAGGGTGGGTGCGAAGACTCACACGAGCTCACAGGGTGAACCTGAGTGTGTGCAAACATCAAGTTAAACTCTCAAAGGAGGCTCCGAAATTAGATGCGGGCCAAAATTTTGGAGGGTGTTGCGGCTGCTACAACACAACTTTCAACATATCCTCATTATTCCTAAGAGATTATATTGAACACGATTAGTTTTAAGTGAGTTGCAATGGTATTGGTTATGATTTTATAGATTACATTGTAAAGAGATACAAGCCTAAATTTGTCAATTGAATTCATGTCCAGGTATTTGGTTACAAGAACAAGGAAAGAGGAGTTGAATGCCTATATGATTTTATTGGATTTTTAGACTCCTCCACCACCTCCCAAACTCCCTTACCCACCACCAACCAACATGCTTGAAATTTTTTTGTGGTAAAACCATCTAAACTTGGGAATTTACTTGAGTCCATTCCTTGCACTATTTAAGTAGCTTCTTCGAAGGAGATGGGATGAAGTAAGTTTAGATTTTGTTTCTAGGTTACCAAAGGGGAAATACTATTTGTAATTTTTGTTTGCTTCGTATCTTCCAAAGTTTCTAAGACAACTTATTGAAATGAGTTTGAGCTCCTTTTTATTATCATCATGTCATTCTAAGTTGGTAAATGTGCCAACTTTCTTAGCAATATCTTATAGACATAATATATAATCACAAGTATCATGTACTGCATAATTTCTTGGTCATAGTTAAGTCAATATTATGAATTATTTGACACTTGCTTATATTCATTTGTTAATAATTATAAAGCTTGAGTGAGCCTAATGGTCAAGAGCATGTATTTCCTCCTAAGAGGTCATAGGCTCAAATCCAGAGGAGGGTAGAGTATGTATACCTCCATAAATTTTAATAGTCAAATCATTGTGCAAAATTAGGTTTTTAATCCGAGAAACAAGGGGTTCTCAAATAATAATTTTGTGTTTGACTTGGTTGGGACCTTAAAATTAGTTATTATTATTATTTTTATATTCACTTCTTCTAGATAAAGATCCATATCTACATGTATAAACAAATATATACATTTGTTATATCGAGAGATACTCTCTATATAAGCACACATATAATCACAAATATCATATAATGCATAGTTTGTTAATATAGTTAAATCACTAATGTGAATTTGGCATTTGTTTATATTCATTTGTTTTGCTTAAAGTTGCACATATACATGTATAAATAAACACATACGTATTACGTATTTCACTAGATAGGAATTTTTACAAACCAGTGAAGAGGAGAGTTGTAACATGAAATACCAATGACTTCACATAGTTTGACCAAATATAATAGTTTTAAAATTTTGATAAAATATAATAGTCTTAAAAAATTAAAGAAAAAGACCTATGAAGTCAATGGGAATAAGGTAGTTATGCAGCTCGCAGAGCTCCTTTTCTTATTGTGTTTACTTTCATAAATCCTACGAGAATTTTGAAACTTGGATTTGGATTTTTTAAATTGCTTTATTGAGGTGCCCATATGGGCACGGAGGCCTTCTAATGTTGTTTACTTCCATAAATCCAACATGAATATTGTTTTAAGTTTGGAACTTAGATTTGAATTGCAAAAATGGTTGTATTGAGCGCCCATGTGGGCATGGAAGATAAGGAATTAATTCACAAGGTCAAATTGTAAAAAGACAATATTTTATTGCTAAAATTGACATTTTTTTAGCCATATTATGTAAGTTTAAGATATATAGTGGATTTTCTTATATTATTAAATAATTTTGAAATTAGAAAAATATATTAATATATTAAGAAGGTTAAATGTGCAAGGATTTGAAATTTTTTCAATCCGCGCTAAAATTTGGCTTACAATCTTTGTTGAAATTGTAATTTTGGATCAATGAAATTGTTAATTTTATAATAATATTGGTTTCAACACCCTCAAATACGCTTACCACACTCGGATTTGGCAATGTTAGCATTTGATATTGTGATTTTAGTAAAAAAATATTTTTATTGGATTGCAAGTTCAAAATGTTGTTTGTTAGTATCATTATTTTGAGTGATTGAAAAATGATGGTTTTGTTGGGTGTCTAACACTACCTAACTATACTAAACAAATTGACATATAAAAATGCAATAGTGAAATACATGATTAAACCTGTTGAAATGGATTAAATCTTTAGAATTACAAAACTTCTTAACATTAAATTCTTTTTTATTTTTTATATAGTGGGAAAACCTATCATGACTTAGTTTGTTAAACCAATAGTGGGGATAACCATCATTAGTTGCTATATGTGAATGAAATAGTAGGGACAACCATCATTGATTGTTATCTGCCAATGCATGCTCACTCATCACCATTATTTTAAGGAAAAACACACCACCTTGACTTCTATTAATAACTGAAAATGTTGAAGTTGTTTACATGAAGAATGAAAATAAACTAGCTCAAATGGTGGTAGCTTATCTCTGACAATAGATGTGATGGCTACATGCCTTCATCAAACTATCTTACAATGAGGCTCATAGGCATTTTTATCATAAAGAATCAATGATAAGCCTTAATCATCCAAAGAAATAACCCTAGGAGATGAAGCATCAAAGGCTTGTGGGCCCCAATGGGTAAGTTGGAATGTCAACTTCCTAGGATCATAACTTGGGAATATGATATTCGTTTGGCATGTACGATAGCATGTTAGAAAGATCTATCCGAGAAGTACATTTGGGTCAGCTACCAACACTAATGTGTTGGCCTATTTCCCCAAAAACAATTGTTTAGGGCTTCAAAACAACTCTAAAAGTTTAAGGCCTAAAAATTGTAGAAAAAAATTGCTAAAATAGAAAATTGTGTTGTGAGCTAGTGGAATGTGTGGATGGCCACCAATATCCACTCGGATCGGTACTCAACCCTTAGGAAGCATTAGTATCCATTTCATTGAGTGCCTCACTTGGCGCTTGGTGAGCCACTTGCCTTGGTACAAGAGCTAGCCCACTTTGACAACCTAATATAGTTGAATCCTCTATTAGTGAGTGCTCTTAATATGTGTGTCCATGATTTGATCAATTGTGACTTGCTCAATATAATTTGGGTTGAAATTTGTCGGTGTAAGTTTCTCTAAGATTTCTTATGTGTCAAAAAATGGTTGAAAGTATGGCCGAAGGCAGTCCACATTGAACATTGGGTGCAGACTAAGGAAGAGGGGGATACTTAGCTCAAAAATTTTGTCACCCACATCCTTGGTGATGGTGTAAGGTCCATAACAGAGTGGTTGAAGGTTCTAATGGGCCCCTTGAAGTCATTCGTTCTGTAAATGCAAACAAACCTTATCTCCAACACGAAACTTGTGTGTCACCCAATGTTGATCATGGCATTACTTGTACTTAGTATTGGCTTTTTGAAAGATATCATGGACCTGCTGGTGGATGTACTGAATTTGTTCAATAAATTTGTTAGCTTTGTCGGCTTCATATTGAACATGTGCATATTCTTCCTATGTAATTGTAAGGGGTAGAGCAACATCAATGGGACACAATGGTTGAAAACCTAGGCGCACTTGAAAGGGGTTGTGTCTAGCTGAGCTATGGAGAGCTTTGTTGTGGTTGTGTTGAACACAAGGGAGACTCTCATCCAATGTTCATGGATGCTTGTAGTTGTACATGCATAAAATGTGCACAATAATCCTATTGATGACATCTATTTGGCCAAGGTAGTTGATTTGGTGAGCTTGGTGTCCAACAATGACTGGAGACTTGACCAGAATATTCTTAGGAACCCACTATCCTAATCTGATACGATGTTCTACAAGATCCCAACATGTACCCACACCCATTAGAATAAGATCTTGGTAGTGGCTTACATTGTGATACTCTTCTTGTAGGCAGCCAAAATGGCCATCTTCGAAAATCTATCAATGACCACAAACACACAGTCATTACCATGCTTGGCAGAACGAATGCCACACATATAGTCCATCAAGATGGATTATCAAGGCCGATTAGGAGTAGGAATATGGGTGTACAGGCCTTGCTTCTCAATGGTTGGTTTGACAATGGCGCAAATGGTGCAAGACTCGATATACTTGACAACATCCTATAAAAGTTTCAACCAATAAATATACTTTTGTATTACTGCCACTGTCTTCTCCACACCAAAGTTCCCTGCTATCCGACTATAATGTGCCTCCAAGATCAACTTGGAACTATTTCTTGAAGAAACACAAAGGTGTCCCAGGTAGCATAATAGCGCATCCTAGAGGTGGAAGTCTATAGCTTTCTTTCCAATAATTAACATTTGGTATGTGGTAGCTAATTCTTAGTCATTGTTGTATAGTTGTGACAATCTAGAAGCCTTGTGCCAACAAGAGTTGAGAACTGTGGTCAATGCCACAACTGGGGGCTGACTAAGGTAACTTGTGCCATTATTGGTGTTTCCCTTCTTGTATTTGATGTTCAAATGGAATTGTTGTAGGTATGAGGACCATTTTTTATGGCGGTCATTTTGTAACTTCCCTTCTGTTTGCATAAATTGAAAAGGCCTATGATTACTGTGGATGATCATCTGCTTCCACAAAATTTAATGTTTCCATTGCCAGCAATACATCTCCTTATCATGGGTGGGGTATCTCTAGACAATATTAGAGAATGTTTCACTATGATATCCCACCATATGTCCTTGTTGAATGAGGACTGCATAGATAACATAGTTGGAGGCATCTATCTCAATCTCAAATGGTTGTTGCAAGTTGGCAGGTTGAGGGTTGGTGCAGAGAAAATGTGATGTTTTAGTTCATCCAATACCTTCTATTGTGACTCAAACTAAAAAAACTTTTATTTTGCTCCGCCCTTGGTCACTTGACTTAAGAGCCAAGTGATATAAGAGAACCCCAACACGAATCTTTGATAGATGTTAGTAAGGTCCAAGAAGTTGCAAAATTATGTTAGAGTCCTTAGGGCTAGCTAATCACAAACGAATTGGACCTTGGTTGGATCCAGATGCACACCTTGCTCATCAATAATGTAGCATATGTATTGGACCTTTTCCATGTCAAAGGAAAATTTTTCCAAGTTAGCACATAACTTGTGCTGCTACAGAGTGTGAAGTACTTGTTGAATATGTTGCAATTGTTTTGCTCAACTCTTACTGAAGATGAGGATATAATTTAGATATACAACCACAAAAGAGTTGGTGAAAGGCTATAAGATATCATCCATTAGCCTAATGAAAGTTGTTGGGGCATTTTTCAAGCCAAAGAGCATGACCAACTATTCAAAAATACCCTTCTTGGACTTGAAAGTAGTCTTGCACACATCAGTGGGTTCTACTAGGACTTGGTGGTAGCTAAACTTCAAATCAATCTTACTGAAGTATTTCCCCCATTGATTTGGTCAAGAAGGTCATCAATCCAGGGAATCAGGTGCTAGTTCCTGACTGTGATCTTGTTTAGGGCCCAATAATAAATGTGTTGAAATTCATTTACAAACTAGATTTTTTTTATCATGATAATTACTTGTGACGGATATATATGTTTATTGTTAACATTCTCTTCATTTAATTATGCCATCAATCAATTATACATTTAATTATGCAAGAAAGCAGAGATCACAGTGCACAAGAGACAAAGACATTAGAAATTAATCCATAGGCCAGGGGAAAACCCAACTATCCTTTCCTTATATGATCTTTGTCAACAGGAGAAATCCAAGTCACATCTAACCTAACCTGTAATCCAAGTTCCAAGTCAGTTTTCCATTAATAGCCTAAATTCTGCTACAACTCTGTTAATAAGTCTGGTCACAAGATGCCATGTTCCTCTCCTTAGATGTTGTGTCCCATAGAGAAAGAGTGCCTCAGAAAGGTCAAATAATCACATAAGAAACAATGCCTCAAGTAGCTCACTTTCACAAAAGTATAGTGTCTCGGGTAGCTCACATTCACAAAAGTATAATGTCTTAGGTATCTTGCATTCACAAAAGTATATTGTCTCAAGTAGCTCACGTTCCATAGAAGATTTCCTGCCTTAGATAGCTCTTAATTCCATAGAAGAATACCTTTGAACTTCCTTTTATATATGAGATCCAAATTAGTTACCAAATGGTGGGGAATAGATTCCAATATATAGTTGTTTCCTCGTCCAAAAAGGTGCCTGTAAACATTGAGCTGACTTGACTTCTAGAGGGACAACTTGGTTAACTTGGGGACACAAAATATATTTTAAAAGTTCAAATTTGCTTTTCTTTTCAATGTCCAAATGGGACATGATAACAATTATTTTGACTTTAGCATGAAGAACATGCCTAACAAAAATATAATTAATATATAAATTATAAATATACATTAGACCGAACCTAGTTACAATTTCAATACTCCCTCTTAACTAGGGAGGTATTCATAATGACTCATCGGGATATTCTCAAGTTGAAATATTCATATAAGAAAGGATCCAGATTGATAAGAATCATTGGTGATAGCACCATCATAACCAACATTATCAAATTACCAAGGCCTTGAAAAGTAAGCTCTATCTCTCCATTAGATCAAGCACAATGATGGGATGCATTCAATATGACACCACACTACCTCTTTGAGGCACATACTCCAATTAGGTTCACCAGAGTATGTCCTCCACAGGATGATTTCTACTTATCAGAAGGAAATGTTAGCTCACGAGACCATTCTTCTACCGGATCAATGTACTTGAGTTAGGGTGTTAATCCTAATCAGCCACAGTACATGACCCAAGAATGTTTGTCCAAGATGCTTATCCAATCCACCATTCTCCCTATCCATGTCCATGTACTTAACTTATGACTCTTAGTCCTAGCCATAGTACATGGCACAAGGAAAACTAGGTGTCCATCCTCATTCCCTCTCAATTTGGGAGGAGTAATCCACAAGCCCAAGCTTGTCTTGGAAGTACTTATACTTCCCTTACATCAACTACTTTTTCATACGTGGATATATATTGTAGCTTCTTGACTCTCATCTGCATCACATCTCAGATTATAATGTGTTTCGACCTTTCTTGAAAAACCAGGTTCTCTGAAAATATTTGTACAACTTAGATTATTACAAAGTATCACGGTCGAAACCAACATACCACCAAACAATCCATCAAACATTTTTCGAAGCCAAACTACTTCACATCTAACAACACAAACTATCATATTTTCCTTCTATTTTCTCATAGTCAACACTGCCAGCCCAACAATCAAATCAAATACATCAGAAGAACAAACATATTACATCATCCAAATTCTAGGAGGATCTTGATCATATGCTTCCCTTGACTAAGGAAGTTTTTACTAGGTTTCTGCCAAATCTCAAGTCTCAAGTAGTAGTGAATCAATCCAAGATACTTATGTCAAATTCTGCTTTCAACTCCCTCTGAAAATAATACATTTTCCCAAGAGTCCTTCTATCATCATAAACAAATAATTCAATCAAACCCTAAGTACTAGGTCTTCTTAATCATGAGGTTTCTTTTTCGTGCTCTTTAGAAATCAAGGGTAACTTTTCCAACTTGAAATAAATGTATGAACCTCTTCATTTTCACTAGGATAACCTTCTTACTTCTATACTTCCATCTGTTGTATACTATATCTTGACTTCTCAAATGCTCTAAATTGCTTTCTCCCTCTGAGCTCATTTCTACACATCGGGAAAGTCTCATGCTTTGTCTTATTCTTCCATTTCTTTCATCTGCTTCCAATGATTGGGCAACCCTAGCCATTGTCCAACAATCCTCTCTAAGAGGATATAAAAGAATGATTACAACCAAGCAAATGACACATAAACAAGAAGCTAACTAAAGATTAATAATAATAGCCTTAATCAAAGAGGAAGGTTATAGAATACTTATCTTTTGAGAAAAATCATCTCCCTTTTAATCTTGGACTTTTTGTAATTTTCACCATTCACATAGGCATGATGTCATTTCTATTATTCCCAAGAGCTAGGGCTTCTTCTGTCAGTGGAAACAATTAGTCCCAAGGTTTGTCCATTGGGATTTATAATTCAAACCTTTTTTAGGGTTTACAAACCCTATATGCTTCAATATCCATAGTTTTCAAGACCTTCCATCCTTAAAATTTCAAATTCTACAAGTATACTAATGTGTTAGTTGCAAACCCTAGAAATGCTATTGACAAGCCTTGTATACATGAGGTGGAGTTTATTGATGTTTCACTGATTATGTAACCTTGATTACAAAGACTTAGTATTCATATGCAAGGAAAGGATTTGAATACTAACATATTGATTATGTCATTGTCCTCAAGAGAGGGGACATGGCCTATTGTACAATCTATCTATACAAACCCTTTTATAATATGTCAATATTTTTCAAAGGAGCATAAGATCATTATCTTACTCTTCATGTATTTCCTAGATGTGATTTCTTCATAACCTAGTAGACTTAGATTTCCATGCAATATGATTAACATAGATCATTTGTTGCGAGAGAACTTTGAAATGGAATTACAATTTATAAAAGAACAAAATATTATACGTAGCTCTTGTATTTTAATCTTACTTGTGCTCGATGCAAACTCATATTCTTCAAGTTTCTTAAAGGTGTATTAGGTCGAATCCTTGAAATTTATTTTTGTATTTATTTGATCACATTCAGATTTTATTCGGATGATCTAGATATTTGTAAATTATTTTGTTGTAGTTGCTACTGCAGTCATTGGCTTCAAGTTATTTCTTCGACAGTTAAAACTTTAAATGTCCACAAATCGACCCTTACTCGTCATCAAGGAGCTTGGATAAATATTTCATACCATAGAATTCATACATACATTATCTCATATTATAACCTAGTCACTCTTCCATAAATTCAGATTCTAACATAATGTAGCTCGAGGTTGTTTCCTTTATATACCATAAATATGATGAACTTTTTGTTTGCAACATTGATATAGTTCAAATTCCCTTTTCTTCATTGAATCCCCATATTTTGATCCATAGAGAGCATATTAGATGAATGGACTATACCAAGTTCTTGGATTATGCACTATTCAATACCATGGAGTCATAGCTCGAATTATTAGTCCTTTGATTGCACATATAATTCTTGACCATGGAGATACCATTTGAATACAGTCTACCACAACAATTCGACCCTTTCCACACAAGAATAATTATTTTGACTTGCCTTCAATTATGGAGACAAATTCATATTCCTTGACTTATGTCTTGATCTTCTTCAAGGATGATAAAGGCTTAGATTATGTCATAGATTCAAATCATGCCACTAACTTCTCTTAGAGATGTAATTCAGATTGAGTCAAATAGGTCAATGATTTGATCATAGAGTCTCAAATCTTTCTCCATAGGTGATTTGAAATTAAAATTGAAGATTTCTTATAAAGTTTTGAAAGCTATTTTATGTCTTATGGGTAATGGATCAATATTGCAAAAATACACAAACTAGGTTAATTTTTGCAGATTTTAACAGTGAAAAATAGACAACATGAAACTTCACAACACAACAATTTGATGATGGAGTTCACTGGCTACATCTCTGGGTCCAGATTCCAATAATGGCCCTTTATATTATATCCTCTAATAGTTCCTCCCCACTGAAAGATTTTGGACCACCAAAAGTTTGTTTTTACTTAACAAGTAAGTGAGAGTACAACTCCCTCACTTTCTTGTTCTCAATCCACATTTCTTTACTTGGATTGGTACCTTTGAGCCCCACTCAAAGATACTCCACATTGCCTTTGCATGAAGTCATTATCCTCCTATCAAGAATTCAGTGTTTCTGCAACTCATTTAAATATTTAGGAGACAAATCTTCTATAAATGGAATATGAACATTCTCATCTTGACATCAATCATTGGAGACTCATACAATCTCAAGTTTTCCACATTGAAAACAAAACAAATTTGCATGTAAGGTGGAAAATATAATTGGAAAGCATTGTTACCAATCTTCTCCAAGATTTTGAAAGGACCATATCTGATTGGCTTGAGTTTTTTACCTTCACCTTGTAGTCTTTCATTGTTGATGTACAACTAAACTTGATCTCCGACATGGAAATCGTGATCAACTCGATTCTTGTCATGTCTTGATTTGTGCTTAGCTTTGCTTTTCTCTAGTTGTTCTTGTATTCTTTGATGCATTGGCTGAATTTGTTCAATGAATTGCTTGGCCTTGTCTACATCATTATCTCCATCTAGTGCAATATCTTTACCAAAGATGAAATCCAAAGGAATATTTGTAAAATAACCCAAACAAGCTTCAAATGGAGATACTTATGTAGATGAATGCTTGGAACGATTGTATGAATTTTGGATGTAATGCAAATGGTCATCCCAAATTTTAGGATGCTTGCCACAATATCCTCGAAGGAGGTGCACTACCATTATGTTCACTACTTTTGTCTGGATGTAACACCCCCCTTCTACAGCTACCCAAGCAACTGGCTAGCCGGGGTAAACATGCGAAAAGAGGCCACTATGATATGATTCAACCTCCTAAGTCTCATTAAGGAAGTGGAATTGATGGAAACACACCATACATTCATTCAACATCAACATTAGGACCCTTAGGAACCAATCAAACCTTTCTACAAACCAACCCCTGGGTCCCACTGAGCTTTTGGACCATTTGACCTCTAGGAACTCTCATGCTATGGGAATTCCAGCATCCTCGGACCTCTTGATGCTCTCATGGGCCTGCAAGTAAATGTCTAGGGACCATTTTTCTTAGTGTTGGGTCAGTGTCCCCAAGATTTGAGCCACTTTTTTAGGCCCAAAGCCCAAGTCACTGCCCATAATTGAATGACATCTTCAGAATAGTAAAATAATAGAGAAATGACAATACAAATGCAATCACTTGAATAAGACATGTTGGCATTATGATACATATATTGTACTTGATGGCAACCCACTCATCTCAGATGATAAATTATAGTGCAGCAAAGTTATTTTCTGGTTCACGAACTTTCACGCAGAGAAAAGTTCATGCACTTTCATGCAGAAAAAGTTCCTTTCATGAAGAGAAACTTTCACTCACTTTCATGCAGAGAAAAGTTCCTTTCATGCCGAGAAACGTTCACGCACTTTCATGCAAATAAAAGTGGACACACATGGGAAATCTTATGGTTGGTTCATGGTATTAGTCCGACAATTTTTGATCCTATGGTTTTGGTCCGTGGTATTGCATCCAAAGTGTTGATCCCAAGTATTGGTCCATGGTATTGAATTGTTATGGTTTTTGGTCTATGGTATTGTGAAAGGCCTAAGCTATAAAGAGGAAGGAGATCATGGCAAGGCATTTTCTGATTATTGAATATCTGATAAATGTTAGATCTGATAGTTATGATTGGGTTCATGGTGCAGATCTGGATCTTGAATGAAGAAGTAACCTGACGCTAGGGAAGGATTAAGCTATTGACGGGTAAAATTTAAGGCTGGATATGGTATCTCTATATGATTTTGATCTGTGATATGTGGCGCATGCTTGATCTATAAATCTGATAATCTGGGTTAACTAATATCTGAATGTTTGAAAGAATGAATTTATAGATCTGTACGTTGGTTTCTGAATAGTGAAGTAGCGTACATCTCTTTATTTATGTTCTAGTTGCTTCGGTTTATTGCTACAGTGTTCTGGGTTCAGAAGTGGGGTGTGATTACTGCTATTATGATCTGGGTACATTCGTCAGAGAAGTGCTTATTTTGATTCATTTTTGATTGGTGAAAAGGTGATTGGTTGATGCAAAAATTCTTGATGTTTGATTGATGTTATTTATGGATCCAGTCTGAAAATTTATGAAACATGGTCCCTGGAAGGAAGAGAAGGTTGTAGTCTTCTACAGGTAGCAGCCTGCATACTAGTATCTCAACTAGTACAAGAACTAAGGGGGCTATAGCTCCCTTCCAGGAGAAGCTGAAAAATGAGAGAGGGTTGTAGCTCTCTGCAGGTAGCAGCCTGCGTACTGGTAAAGGACTGCACCAGTACAGAATCATTGTAAAAGAAGTTTCTAATTGAAAAGATAGAGACATATTGCAGTAGGTGGTTTTCACCCACATGGGGTTTCCACCTTATATATTGTGTTCTTGTGTGTGATTGTCTTCTGTTCTATTTTTCTGTTCCTGGTTACTATTTATATGATCCTGATGCACAGATTAATGTTCAACATCTTGTTGTGCTCTACAAACAACCCCCCATTTCATATAAATTTTTATTCACAAAGCATTACATTATGAAATGGGTCCCTTCAAAATAAAGTAGATATCAATACTTTCGTTAAACAAAAAGTCCGATAATCAAATGAGCGCTTTACAAAAAACTTTTTTAAACAATACCCATTTAAAGGAAATAAAGCAAATCTTGGTCATTGCGATAAAGCGATCGCAAGATCGCATATCGCAATGACATAAGGGACATATAAAATGGCACAATGCTTTCCGCCGATGCGATATCGCATTCGACGATCGGCGATATCCAATGCACGTTCAAAAGCGCCCCATATCAATAGCCCCGATGCGATGTGCTATCGGCGTTCGGCGATCGGCAGGTTACCTTCGCCTAAGTCTCAATGCATATAAAGCCTTTCGCTGATGTGATATCGCATTCGGTGATCGGCGGTACCCGATACATATTGTTAAGGCAGACTTATCATAACCCCTGATGCGATGCGATAAGGCACGGTTTTCAATAAAAAAAGCCGTTAAAGTGATTGGAAAGCTCAATTTATTCATATTTAAGGCATAATCACTTCCGCTCAGCCGCCAATACGTCCATTGCATGCTTAAGGAGATTTCTCGACCGAATAATGATATAATGGACATTTATAAGGTGGTAGGTTTTATACGGCCAATTAATGGATTCATGACTTAAAATCTTTCCATGGATTATCTCCGCGCCCGTTTTAAAAGCTGAATATATTGTTGCGCATCTATTCATTTGTTATCAATTGCAAGTTTTTATCGCTATCTCTCTGTGTTACGCGCAATTGCCTCTCTGTGCAGAATTCATTCATAGACAAGAGTTCGAGCATGATGGGTAAGAAGTCTAAGAAGACTGCGGGTGCTTCCAATCCACCAGTCGCAGGACAAGCCGCTGCAAATAGCAAGAAAGGCCTAATATCTGATACAACATGCACAGGCCTCACCAGAGCAACTTGGCAAGGCACTTATGACTTAATTTAGGCCGAGAAACCAAAGAAGACGGTAGCTGAAGCTACCGCGGATTCATTACGGAAGTCGGACTGCACTCTCAAGGATTTGGCTGATTCTTTCCTTCACAGGATAACAGCCAGGGAGCAAATTCTCCCATACACAGACGTTGTGCGATGGGCGATTGAAGAAATCCCCATCATGGACAAAACTTTTAGCACAAGAGATGGGAGGATTTTCGGATCGTTCAAGGCAGAAGACTTAAGGCAAATGTATCATTTGCCCAAGCTAGAGAAGATATACAACAGTGCCTTCCTGGAGAAGTTTGCGAGCGAAAATGAAATTGAATCCGAACCTATCAAGGATTGGAGACAAAATCCGAACAAGCACAAGAACGAATCTTCCGGTAAGTACTTGGTCGATTCTTTGGCTTCTCCTTATTGCTATGCGGGTATAATGATGTGTAGGTTATGGGGTTTACACGACTCTGCTAGTTTTACCATTGAAATGGTTCCTCTTATGGAGGCAGCAGTAAACAGTATAATTATGGACTGGGCCACTATCCTTTCGGATAAGCTAGCAGTAGCTGTTCGTGACTTTAGAAATAAGATTGTGGTCACTGAAAGGAAAATTCCCCCATTCTACTATAATGCATATATCCTAGATACCTTATGTTTCAATTCCGAATTCCCTGTTCTTGGTTGGAGGTGGACTACACAGGACCCCTTGCCCATTCATATATATCACCGAAAGTTGTGGAAGTCGTCCTATAAAAACCACTTGTATCAGATTTGTAATGGCTTCATGGTTCCCATTTATTATTCAATTTTTGATAAACCCATTTCAAAGATTTCCTACCAAGCCTCCTTTGATTTACCAACAGTAGCTAGTTGGTTTGGAGAAGAGCATTTTACTTATGTCAGAGTCTACGGCAGCCAAGCCAATCCTCATGTCCTCCCTTTATATGTTCTTGATAAATTTCTAGCAAGAGAAATTGCATATCAGATTACAGCTGAGAGTACTACACAGACTCTCAAAAAGGAAAAAAAAAGAGGCTGGCCTACTTTTCCCTTAAGGTGTGGTGTCTTTACCCTGCATGATCTCAAACATGCGGAGAAGGAGGCCACAACGATTCAATCTTTAGCTCTGGCTACAATCCCGAATAGGGCATTTGACCCAAAACTAGTTGCCCATGCCGCATTAGAACATGCCAAATTAACGACGTTTAAACATCAAGAAGATATGTTCGATGATCTGTTCACTTCAATTGAAACAATTGGTCAAGTTAAAGAACTCGCTAAGATGAAATACAATGATGAAGGGTTAACTGAGTTTAATAAACTTAGAGAGAAGAGGTTGCAAACTCTGCCTCTAGATTTATTAGCGACAACCCCAGCGGCATCATCAAGCGAGCCTGGTCAGCAACAGACAAAAAAACCTCCTGCTACAACAAAAGATCATAATAAGGAGCAAGAGGAACAACAGAGGAAAGAACAAGAGGAAAAGCAGAAGAAGGAACAGGAAGAACGACTAAAGAAAGAACATGAGGATAAACAGCGAGGGGAACAGGCAGAGCAGCAGAAGAAAAAACAGGAAAAAGTACAGAAGGAGCCTCCAACTGAGAAAAGGCAACAGACCACCACTGACGCCAATGTAGATACTACTACAGACCCCAAATTGCTCCAGGAATGGCAGCAGTTTGATTCTATCATCAGTGGAGGAAAAGGCTCAAAAAGTACAGACACTCTTAAGACCAACGATATGCAAGATGATATTTCATCTCAGGTTCTAAGTGGAACCAGCGGCCCACCTAAATCTAAAGACATTGAGGTAATTACGAAAGATCCCAGCGATCAAATCATTCTACAGGTAGAAGATATTCCTCCATTGGATGTTTTCTACAGCCCGAGGCATAGAGCAGTGGTAAAGCGATCAAGGAAAAGACGAAGGATTGATCAACCTTCTATCTTTCCAGAGCAAATGGTCACGGGTAATGTAGTATGGAAGGAGAAACTGGACCCCTCCGATGATCTAACTAAATTGTCACAGTATGCTGGAGCTTATTCGGCAGCAACAATTGACAAAGCATCGGAGGTAAGCCTCTTATTAAAGAACAAGGACCAAGAAATCTCCACATTACAGACAGAATTGGCCGAGACAAAGCAGAGGGCAGCGCAAGTAGAAGAGCAATTAGCGACACAACAGCAGAAGGTAGTGCAAGAAGAAGAACAGTTGTTGGCACAACAACAAATGAATAATCAATTGGCCCAGCAACTGGAAGCGGAGAAGCAAAGGATCGACCAGAATGCGATCCAGAAACAGAATGAATTAACGGAGGCATTGGAAAAGTTGAAAACAGTGAACGAGAAAATGGTGAAAACCAAGGATGAGCAAATCGCTCAAATGACATCGCAGCTAGAAAAGATAAAAGGAGCTTCGCAGGTGACAGAGTTCAGAAAAGAAGCATCATTAATAAACAATGCGCTAATATCTCAAGTTAAAATTTTATGTCAACAGATCGCTCAAGCGGAGCCACTATGCGAATTAACTACATCCATAAATGAGCAGGTAGAGAAAGCTAGGGATGATTTAAACCAAGCCGATGAGGCTATTACTGCACATCTTGAATGGCAAGATTCGAATTCGGGAAAAACAACTAATTTGCCCAGGATACTTGAAGTTCATAAAGATATACTTTTCACAGAATGGCACACTCAGGTGTTGAAAGCAGAGAGAGCAGCTTCAAGATGTAGATCAACTTCTAGCAATTTAGTTGATTTAGTTAATAACACTCTCTACTTAGAAAATATGATTTCCCAGTGTACACCAGGAAAGATTACAACAACAAATGCATTGGAGCAATCATGTTATCCTGAGTTAGAAGAAAGAGGAAGATTAATCGCCGGGATTAATAGTTTAAACTTGGAAGCGTATTGGCACTTCCTAGTTAAACCACATACACAAAGGGCCGCCCTGAAGTGTTTAACAGATGCCATCGAGTGTATGATTCCCGACATTCAAGATGCCACTTATGCTACCCAGCTCAGTTCGCGCCTCAACAAACCTCCGGAAATTGAGCCAATGCTTGCCATTAATCAGCTCAAATTCAAAGGAAAGCAGCCGACTCAATGAGTCACCCTCCAGCTCACCAGATCGCTAGCCAAAATAGAAACAAAAGTTATTGATATCAGTTTAGTAGCATTTCTGTTTAATAGATATTTAGATTAATATTG
>APFE030865647.1:0-22876 GCA_000404065.3 Pinus taeda | reverse complement strand
TATGCTAATCATGAGCCATAATGAATGGCTCCAAACATCAATTCTAAAAATAATGGATGTGAATCCAGCTCCCGCGAGATCTATCCTTCACATTTATAGATCTATCCTAATGATGAGCCATAGTGGATGGCTCGAAATGCCAATTCTAAAAATAATGGATGTGAATCCAACACCCACGAGAACTGTCATTCACATTTATAGATCAATCCTGATGATGAGCCACGATGGATTGCTCAAAACATAAATTCTAAAAATAATGGATGCGAATACAGTTCTCGCGAGATATGTCCATCAAATTTATAGATCGATCTTGATGACAAGACATGGTGGATGGCTCGAAATGTTGATTCTAAAATAATGGATGTGAATCCAACTCCCGCGACATCTATCCTTCACATTTATAGATCCGTCTTGATGATGAGCCAAGGTGGATGGGTCGAAACATCGATTCTAAAAATAATGTATGTGAATCCAGCTCTCGCTAGATCTCTCCTTCACGTTTATAGATCAATCTTGACGATGAGCCATAGTGGATGGCTACAAATGTCGAGTCTCAAAATAATCAATGTGAATCCGGCTCTTTTGAGATCTGTCCTTCACTTTTATAGATCTATCCTCATGATGAGCCACGGTGCATGGCTCAGAATGTCAATTCTATAAATAATTGACGTGAATCCATCTCCTGCGAGAACTATCCTTCAAATTTATAGATCTATCCTCATGATTAGCCACAAAGGATGCCTCGAAATGTTGATTCTAAAAGTAATGGATGCGAATCCAGTCCTTGCGACATCTGTCCTTCACATTTATAGATCTATCTTGATGATTAGCCATGATGGATGGCTCAAAACATTGACTCTAAAAATAGTGGATGCAAATCCATCTCTCGCGGGATTTGTGCTTCACATTTATAGATCTATGTTGATGATGATCCACAGTTGATGAGTCGAAGTGTTGGTTCTAAAATTAATGGATGTGAATCCAGCTCCCGCAAGATCTGTCCTTCACATTTATAGATCTATCCTGATGATGAGCCATGGTGGATGGCTTGAAATGTCAATTCTAAAAATAATGGATGCAAATCTAGCTCCCGGGAGATCTTTCCTTCACATTTATAGATCTATGCTCATCATGAGCCACAGTGGATGGCTCAAAACATCGATTCTAAAAATAATGGATGCAAATCCAACTCTCGTGAGTTCTATCATTCACATATATAGATCTATCCTGATGATGAGCCACAACGGATGGATCGAAATGTCAATTCTAAAAATAATGGATGTGAATCCAACACCCACGAGATTTTTCCTTCGCATTTATAGATCTATCTTGATTATGAGCCATGGTTGATGGATTGAAACATTGATTTTAAAAATAATGGATGTGAATCCAGCTCCTACGAGATCTATTCTTCACATTTATAAATCTATCCTAAATATGAGCCACGGTGGATGACTCGAAACACGATTCTTAAAATAATGGAAGCGAATCCAACTCCCATGAGATATGTCCTTCACATTTATAGATCTATGGTGATGATTAGCTACGGTGGATGGCTCAAAATGTTGATTCTAAAAATAATGGATGCCAATCTAGCTCTCACGAGATATGTCATTCACATTTATAGATCTACCTGGATGATGAGCCATGGTGTATGGCTTGAGACATCGATTCTAATAATAATGGATGTGAATCCAGCTCCTGAGAGATCTATCCCTCACATTTATAAATCTATCCTGATGATGAGACACGGTGGATGACTCGAAATGTCAATTCTAAAATTAATGGATGTGAATCCAGATCCTGCCAAATATGTGCTTCATATTTATAGATGTATTCTAATGATCAACCATGATGGATTGCTCAGAAAGTCGATTCTAAAAATAATGGATGTGAATCCAGCACTTGCGAGATCTGTCCTTCACATTTATAGATCCATCCTGATGATGAGACACAGTGGATGGCTCGAAATGTCAATTCTAAAAATAATTGATGTGAATACATCTCTCGCGAGATATTTCCTTCACATTTATATATCTATACTCATGATGAGACACGGAGGATGGCTCGGAACATCAATTCTAAAAATAATCTATGCAAATCTAGCTCCCACAAGATCTGTCCTTCACATTTATAGATCTATCCTTATGATCAACCACGGTGGATGGCTCGAAATGTTCATTTTAAAAGTAATGGATGTGAATCCATCCCTAGTGACATCTGTCCTTCACATTTATAGATCTATCCTAATGATGAGCCACAATGGATGGCTTGAAACATTGATTCTAAAAATAATGTATGCAAATCTAGATCAATCCTTATGATCAACCACGGTGGATGGCTCAAAATGATCATTCTAAAAGTAATGGATGTGAATCCATCCCTCGTGACATCTATCCTTCACATTTATAGATCTATCTTGATGATGGGCCATGGTGGATGGCTTGAAACATTGATTCTAAAAATAATGGATGTGAATCCAGCTCCCGCGAGATATGTCCTTCACATTTATAGATCTATCCTAATGATGGGCCATGGTCGATGGCTTGAAATACCGATTCTAAAAATAATGGATGCTAATCTAGCTCCCGAGAGATTTTTCCTTCACATTTATGGATCCAGCCTGATGTTGAGCCATGCTGGATGGCTTGAAACGTCGATTCTAAAAATAATGGATGTGAATCTAGGTCCCACAAGTTCTGTCCTTCACATTTATAGATCTATCCTCATGACGAGCCACGGTGGATGGCTCGAAATGTTGATTCTAAAATAATGGATGCGAATCCAGCTCCTGCGACATCTATCATTGACATTTATAGATCAATCCTGATGATGAGAAAAGGTGGATGTGTCGAAACATCGATTCTAAAAATAATGTGTCCGAATCCTGCTCCTGTGAGATCTGTCCTTCACATTTATAGATCTATCCTAATGATGAGTGACAGTGGATGGCTCAAAATGCCGATTCTAAAAATAATGGATGTGAATATAGCTGCTGCAAGATATGTCCTTCACATTTATAGATCTTTCCTGGCGATGAGCCACGGTGGATGGCTCAAAACGTCGATTCTAAAAATAATGGATGCAAATCTATCTCCCTCGACATCTATCCCTCACATTTATAGATCTATAGTGATGATGAGATACAATGGTTGGCTTGAAACATTGATTCTAAAAATAATGGAGGTGAATCCAACTCCTACGAGATATGTCCTACACATTTATAGATCTATCGTGATGATGAGCTATAGTGAATGACTTGAAATGTCGATTCTAAAAATAATGGATGGGAATGTAGCTCCTGCGAGATCTGTCCTTCACATTTATGGATCTATCCTGATGATGAGCCATGGTGGATGGATCAAAGCATCGATTCTAAAAATAATTGATGTGAATCCAGCTCTGACGAGATCTATCCTTCACATTTATACATCTATCCTCATGATGGGGCACGGTGGATGGCTCAAAACGTCGATTATAAAAATAATGGATGCGAAACTAGTTCCTACGAGATCTATCTTTCACATTTATAGATCTATCCTGATGATGAGCCATGGTGGATGGCTCGAAACACCGATTCTAAAAATATTGGATGCAAATCTAGCTCCTTCAAGATCTGTCCTTCACATTTATAGATCTATCTTGCTGACGCGTCATGGTGGATGGGTCGAAATGTCGATTCTAATAATAATGGATGTGAATCCAACTCCTAAAATATCTTTCCTTCACATTGATAGATCTATTGTAATCATGAGCCGTGGTAGATGGCTTGAAACATCGATTCTAAAAATAATGGATGCAAATCCAGCTACCGTAAGATCTGTCCTTCACATTTATAGATCTATCCCAGTGAGGAGCCATGGTCGATGGCTCCAAACATTGATTGTAAAAATAATGTTTGTGAATCCAGCTCCCACGAAATCTGTCCTTTGCATTTATAGATCTATCCTAATGATGAGCCATGGTGGATGGCTCGAAATGTCAATTCTAAAAATAATGGATGTGAATCTATCTCCCTCAAGATATATCATTCACATATATAGATATATATCCTGAAGATGAGCCACGGTGTATGGCTCAAAATGTGGATTCTAAAAATAATGGATGCGAATCTTGCTCCCGCGAGATTTGTCCTTAACATTTATAGATCCATCCTGATAATGAGGCATGGTGGATGGTTCGAAATGTCAATTCTAAAAATAATGCATGCGAATCCAACTTCAGTGAGA
Organism: Pinus taeda; assembly: GCA_000404065.3. Classification (NCBI taxonomy): domain Eukaryota; kingdom Viridiplantae; phylum Streptophyta; class Pinopsida; order Pinales; family Pinaceae; genus Pinus; species Pinus taeda. The sequence continues at coordinate 18,647 of APFE030865647.1, read as the reverse complement.
TCTATCCTTCACATTTATAGATATATCCTGATGATCCACCATGGTGGATGGATCGAAATGTCGATTCTAAAAATAATGGATGCAAATCCAGCTCCCGTGAGATCTGTCCTTCACATTTATAGATCTATCATAATGATGATCCATGGTGGATCGCTTGAAATGTTAATTCTAAAAAAAATGGATGCGATTCTAGCTCCTGCGAGATCTGTCCTTCACATTTATATATATATCCTGATGATGATCCATGGTCGTCGAAACGTCGGTTCTAAAAATAAATGATGTGAATCTAGCTCCCTCGAGATCTCTCCCCCACATTTATAGATCTATGGTGATGATAAGCCATGGTGGATGGATCGAAACTTTGATTCTAAAAATAATGGATGTGAATCCAGCACCCACGAGATCTGTCCTTCACATGTATATATCCATCCTGATGATAAGCCATGGTGGATCGCTCGAAACATCATTTCTAAGAATAATGGATGCGAATCTAGCTCCCGCGAGATATGTCCTTCACATTTATAGATCTATCCTCATGATGAGCCATGGTGGATGTCTTGAAATATTGATTCTAAAAATCATGGATGCGAATCCAGCTCCTGCAAGAATGTCCTTCACATTTATAGATTTATCCTGATGATGGGCCATGGTGGATGGCTCCAAATGTTGATTCTAAAAATAATGGATGCGAATCCAGCTCCCGTGACATCTATCCTTCACATTTATAGATCTATCCTAATGATGAGCCAAGGTGGATGGGTCAAAACATCGATCCTAAAAATAGTGTATGTGAATCTAGCTCCCACAAGATCTATCCTTCAAGTTTATAGATCTATCCTATTAATGAGCCATAGTGGATGGCTCAAAATGTCAACTCTAAAAATAATGGATGTGAATCGAGCTCCTGTGAGATCTGTCCTTCATATTTATAGAGCTATCCTCATGATGAGCCATGGTGGATGGCTCGGAATGTCGATTTTAAAAATAGTGGATGCGAATCCATCTCCCACGAGATTTGTGCTTCACATTTATAGATCTATCCTAATGATCAACCACGTTGGATGGCTCAAAACATTGACTCTAAAAGTAATGGATGTGAATCCAGCTCTCACGACATATGCCTTTCACATTTATAGATTTATCCAGATGATGAGCCACAATGAATGGCTTGAAATATTGATTCTATAAATATTGGATGCGAATCCAGCTCCGACGAGATCTATCCTTCACATTTGTAGATCTATGTTGATGATGATCCATGGTGGATGACTCGATGTGTCGATTCTAAAAATAATGGACGTGAATCTAGCTCTAGTGAGATCCATCCTTCACATTTATAGATCTATCCTGATGATGAGCCACGGTGGATGGCTCGAAATGTTGATTCTAAAAAAAATGGATGCGAATCAAGCTCCCAGTAGATCTTTCCTTCACATTTATAGATACATGTTGATCATGAGCCATAGTGAATGGATGGAAACATCGATTCAAAAAATAATGGATGTGAATCCAGCTTCCGCGAGATCTATTCTTCACATTTATAAATCCTTCCTAATGACGAGCCATGGTCGATGGCTCGAAATGTTGATTCTAAAAATAATGGATTCGAATCCAGCTCCCACGACATACATCCTTCACATTTATAGATCTATCTTGATGATGAGCCAAGGTGAATGGGTCAAAACATCAATTCTAAAAATAATGTATGCAAATCCAGCTCTCGCTAGATCTGTAATTCAGGTTTATAGATCAATCCCGATGATGAGACACAAGGGGTGGCTAAATGTCGATTCTAAAATTAATGGATGCGAATCCAACTCTTGTTAGATTTGTCCTTCACATTTAAAGATCTATCCTCATGATGAGCCATCATGGATGGCTCAGAACAAGATTCCAAAAAAAATGGATGCGAATGTAGCTCCCGCGAGATCATTCCTTCACATTTATAGATCTATCCTGATCATTAGACACAGTGAATGGCTCAAAATTTCGATTCTAAAAATAATGGATGCAAATCTAGCTACGTCAAGATTTTTCCTTTACATTTAGAAATCTATTCTAGTGATGAGCCATGGTGGGTGACTCGAAAAATGATTATTAAAGTAACAGATGTGAATCCAGCTCCCGCGAGATCTGTCATTCACATTTATATATCTATCATGATGATTAGCCATTGTGGGTGTCTCGAAATGTTGATTCTAAAAATAATAGATGCAAATCCAGCTCCCACAAGATCTGTTCTTCACAATTATAGATCTATCTTGATGATTAGGTATGGTGGATGGCTCAAAACATTAATTCTAAAAATAATGGATGTGAATCCAAGTCATGTGAGATCTATCCTTCACATTAAGAAGTCTATCCTAATGATGAGCCACGGGGGATGGCTCGAAATGTCAATTCTAAAAATAATGGATGGGAAAACAGCTCCTATGAGATCTCTCCACATTTATAGATCTATCCTCATGATGAGGCACGGTGGATGGCTCAGAACATCGATTCTAAAAGTAATGAATGAGAATCCATCTCCTGCGAGATTTGACCTTCACATTTATAGATCTATCCTGATGATCAGCAATGGTGGATGGCTCGAAACGTTTATTCCAAAAGTAATGTATGCGAATCAAGCTCTCAGGACATCTAGCCTTCACATTTATAGATCTATCCTAATGCTGAGCCATGGTGGATGGCTCAAAAAATTGATTCTAAAAATAGTGCATGCGAATCCAGCTCCCGCGAGATTTGTCCTTCACATTTATAGATCTATGCTGATGATGATCGATGGTGGATGAGTCGAAGCGTCAATTATAAAAATAATGGATGTGAATCTAGCTCCAACGAGATCCATCCTTCACATTTGTAGATCTATCTTGATGATGAGCCATGGTGGATGGCTCGAAATGTCGATTCTAAAAATAATGGATGTGAATCCAGCTCTCGAGAGATCTTTCCTTCACATTTATAGATGTATCCTGATCATGAGCCACAGTGGATGGCTCGAAACATCGATTCTAAAAATAATGGTGGCAAATCCAACTCCCATGAGATCTGTCCTTCACATTTATAGATCTATCCTGATGACGAGCCACGGTGGATGGCTTCAAACGTCGATTCTAAAAGTAATGGATGCGACTCGAGGTACCGCGAGATATGTCCTTCACATTTATAGATCTATCCTCATGATGAGCCACAGTGGATGCCTCGAGACGTCGGTTCTAAAAATAATGGATGTGAATCTAGCTCCAGCAAGATCTGTTCTTTACATTTATAGATCTATCCTAATGACGAGCCATGGAGGATGGCTCGAAACATTGATTCTAAAAATAATGTATGCGAATCTAGCTCCTGTTACATCTATGCTTCACATTTATAGAACTACCCTGATGATGAGCCAAGGAGGATGGGCCAAAACATCGATTCTAAAAGTAATGTATGCGAATCCAGCTCCCGCGAGATCTGTCCTTGACGTTTATGGATCTATCCTAATGATGAGCCACAGTGGATGGCTCAAAATGTCGATTCTAAAAATAATGGATGCGAATGCAGCTCTTGTAAGATTTTTCCTTCACATTTATAGATATATCCTCATGATGAGCCATGGTGGATGGCTCAGAATGTCGATAATGAAAAGAATGGATGTGAATCTAGCTCCTGTTGTTGAGCCCCAAAAATAGGTAATTATATGGGCTCATTTAGTCCCCCTAATTCAACTTAATCCACCATTCTCATTAATTTATTTCATGTTTTTTATTATATTTATTCTAATAGAGTGAATTGGGTTAGTCATTATGCCAAAAAGTCTAATGTGTGCTTTATGCACATTTTTGGTCAATTTTGAGACAAAATCAAAGGTTTAAATGAGAACTTGGCAGAAAAATTCGTTGAAGAACAAGGGAGAGGATTTGTAGGAAGGTGTCCCCTTCATTTATGAGCCCTTGCCTCATATTCTCGATTAAAAACTTGGAGCACAACGGGCATCCAAACAAGTCAGTAGGAATGCTGTTAACTGAAAGTTTTGGCAGCCGAGTCCCTAAAGTTTAGGAGGACTGTTGGGGTCCTAAATTTGTATAAATAAGAAGGCTTAGGGCCCCATTGGAGTTAGTCAGTTTTTAGTCAGTTTTAAGTCAGATTTTAGTCAGATTGTAGTTAGATTTGAGCCAGTAGGTTAGCTCTGCATTTCAACACATTTTCAAGCTTTTTCTTGTAGACAGTTTCTGGGATGTAACTGTTATTTTTTGATCAATAAATATGAATCCAGCTTTGCACCAGCTCTAATATTTCCTAGGAGGCTCTAGCTCTTGGGGTTGGGCCCAACCCAAGTGCCCAGTACCTCCTTTATGTACTTTTATGTGTCTTTGTTGCATTCTTAGAATAAAATTTGTTATTTAGAATAAGATCTTGCTTTGTTACTTAGGTTGTTTTTGATGATTGAAATAACTTTTCATGCTTCAGGTTGATTTGATATATTGGTAAAGGAAAATATCTAAAAAAAGGTCATCAAGCAATCCTTGATCTCATCTCTCCCTCATTGGGACCGTGAGCTGAGACCAAGGCATACTTGCTGCAACAAAAACACTGTTTTTGCCTTTCAATGCAATTGCTAGTGTTAAATTTTTAGCTGGAAAAGTTGCTACCAGTTGTACTTGCATGTTTATATTTGTTCTTTCTTAGTTTCCTTATTTATCTTGCATGATTTTCTGTCAATAAACTTATGTTCATCATGTTTCTGGTTTCTAGGTCAAAGTAGGTCAAAATAGCTAGCTCTTTGGTTTTTCTAGTCTTTCTTTGATCAGTTTTGAGAAATAATGTGCAGAGAATATGTAACACATCCTTACCTACCCTTACCCCATCAATGCAACTTTCTTCGTCCTCTAACTTAGATTCTTGCCTTTCATTTGCCACATTTTCTCACTTTGCCCCATTTCCTACATTCTTTCGCAACATTGCTTCTCCTATCTTCGAACCAACCCAATTGCCTTAATCGCTCCTTAGTCTCATTTACCAGGTCCTAGATCCCTTAACATCCTTCTCCAACCTCCATTTCCACTTTCCCACCATTTTTCCACCATCAACCCTTCAAAATTCCCTTTCAGAACATCCTGTAGAAGTTACAGAACATCTTGTAGAACCCGTGTAGACTTCTTGTAGAAGCTCACGAAAGCAGTTTCTTAAGATCCGATCACTGTGAAACGCTCTAGAAGGGTGTCAAGGACCCCTTAGGCCCTTATCTCACCTTCCCAACCTCTTGGGAGAATTTCCTTTCACTAATCAACCTCTGCACAGAAAAAATAGTCAAAGCACATGCATAATAATTCTGCGAAATTACTCAAAAATGCAAAAATATGTTTTTTTCATATTTATCTTCATAAGTAGTTTAAGCACATGAATTTGACCTATAAAATATTCAATGGCATCCATTTATGTAGCTTTCATCCTTTTTCTTGCACTGGTAGGGTCAGTCATTAGAACTAGGGTTTGCTAGGGTTTGCATTTCCTTTCAGCTTTTAGCTTCTTTCTACAAGTAGATTAGCCTCTTTTGAGTTAGATTTCATCCATCATAGTTAGAAGCTTCTTCCAAGAACTCATATAAGTTGGCTTAAGCTCCTAGAAAAATTGTGTTAGCTGATCAAGTGACAGTCGCGGTAAGAGCTACTACTTGTGCATATAGCACCGTTGCTTCCACGTTTGTTACGAACTACCGAGTTGATAAAAGTAAAGAAGGGAGTCCCAGGAGTTGCAGCATTATTGCTGCAATACTGGAGCCCACCATATTTTTGGCACCGTTGCCGAGGAAGCATCAGATTATTTGTGATTGCTGCTTTTCTTCTATTTTATACTACAACCTTCTGCTAAGTAGTTTATTTCATTTCCATTCTACAATTTCATTTCTGCAAAAGTAGATTAGATATTTCCTGCTTTAATTTCATTTCAGTAAGCATAGATTAGCATTTCAATTATGCAATTTCAATTCTGTAAGCGTAGATTAGCATTTCAATTCCACAATTTCAATTCTACAAGCGTAGATTAGCATTTCAATTCTGCAATTTCAATTCTGCAAGCGTAGCTTAGCATTTAATTCCTGCAATTTCATTTCAGCAAAATATATTAGTCCTTTCTTGCTTTCATTTAAATTCCGCATTTTCATTTCACCAAGATAGATTTTAGTTAGTTGCAGTTTAATCTATTTCGGTTTTGCAGGTACAAGCAGAGAAAAAAATGAAAAATCAACCAAAAAGATTTCCTTTCACGCCTTGTAGGAATAGAGATAATTTAGAAAAATGTTTGCACAACACCCCCACTGCTTCACATAACCAACCTTCTCTCTTCTTCGATGGCTATGATTAATAAGAAGACTTAGGTGGACATCAAGATATATTTGAAGAACCTCTAGGGGAGAAGAAGAAGAAAACATTCCTTTCGAGAAAATGGCTACAAACAGAAATGTTGGGAGCAATACCTTATCCAAAAAAAAAATTGTAAATCAGATGGAAGATTTCAAAAGCGAGGTGAGGTAGTTTCTTGCCATGCAACTGGATACCTTTCCGATTGTTGGGCTTCAGATTTGATCTCATTTTGCTTTGATAAACTTATCTAGTTATCCATTTATCCCTTATTTTCACCTCATCCATCTCATTTTAATGAATATTTGGTGTTTAATCAGGTATTTAAGTTTAATTTATCAATATCTAAAGTTTTTATTAAAGTTTGAGTTTAAGTGCAATTTTGGCAGTTTTAAGAAATTCCCGTAATCACTTCATGGTTGATATGGATGCAGGCCAATTCAGCACGAATGGGATGCACAAATAGAAGGCTTGGGAACTAGGACCAAACCACCTATGCTTGGTTTCAGCATAACGAGTTTTCTTATGCCTTTTTGGAGCTAGTCAATGATGACTAGTCATCCAGAAATCCCATCTAAATAGGGCTGTTTTGGGATTCCCTGATTTTAGTCATATTTCTTGGGATGAGGGAGTTGGATTCAACTTGGATAGGTGGATTAGGATATCTATTTTTGTTAGAGTGATTTCAGATCAGTTGGTTTCATAGACTCATTATTTAAGAGCCACATTTTGATGGCTCAACACACTTGACATTTGATACTTTTATGCTGTGATATTTTTGGTGTGAAGACTTAAGTTGGAGACTTGTGTTACTTTCATTTTGCTGATCAATACATGGATGTTTGAATGATCTAAAGCTTCTGATATCATCTTCATAAGTGCGCAAGGCAAGGGTGGAGGGCCCCCACACCAAGCTAAGTACACTTCCAATTTAGACTAGTTTTATTTCATTGCAATTCTGGTTGATGTTAGCTTTAGTTTTTCAAAGTCTTATTTCAGATTGCATCATGGTTATTGATTTCATTTGTTAATGGTTTCTTCATCATCTAATTGAGTTGGCAAGCAAGTGCTCAAGTTGGGCATTCTCTCTATGAAATGGTGAATTAGATTTAGTCTTTTGTTTACATGCAAACAATTTGTTTCCATTTAGATTTATATCTTGAGATGAATGAGTTATTATGGAAAACTTTGAATGTCTCTTAAGTTAGGAGCCTTTTTCATGTATGATTTATGCATCTTGAGTCTTTGATTATAATCTCTAATTCATTAAAGTCATAACTGAGGTGAGAGCAGATCTCTTGAGTCAAGAACTCTTTCAATGTTTCCTCTTTTAAGCTGATTGAATTAAGATTTTTAGATATATGTTTCCTTAGTTTCTTTTGTCATTTATCTTTTAAACTATAGTTATACTTGATCTTCACAAACAGTGGATTTGCCTCCAAGTTTTACAAACCCGGATTGATAATAATACTTGCGTTAATTTAGTCACATAAATTAGCTCAACATTTTGGCGTCGTTGCCGGGGAGGCAAATATTGGCGTAATCTATAGAAAGATAAAATCCAAAATAAACAAAAACATTAGTTACATTTCATTTCCTTAATTATGTTTCTTTATGCCTAGAGTTAGAGATCCTTACGGTAGATTTATTAAAAACCCCCCTCAAATAGAAATAGGATCATCACATACACCTGTTACTGGTAATCCAATCATTGAAGAGCTGATTGAAAAACAAAGAAGTGGTCAAAGATTAACTTTGATTGAAAGGCAAACATTGTCTGCTTGGGAAACAAAGCAAAAATTCTCCACTTCCGGAAAACCAAAAGAAAAAGGAAAGCAACTTGTTTTTCCATCCATCGATCCTCCTATCTTTCCACAACTTGAACCTCCACCTGAAATTGAAACAATTCAAACAATGGCAGAAGGACATGGGTCCGTTCATCTTAATGATGAGGAAAAAAGAGTTGAAAATGAAAGACAACAAAGAGAATGGAGGAGGAAGAGAGAGGAAGAAAGGAAACACGAAAATGATAGGAAGACAGAAAATGATAGAAAAAGACAAGAAGATGGACCCGACCAAGAATCAACTTTTGGTTTCCCAATCATAGATACCAGTGCAATACTAGGAGAAGAAGTAAAAATGAAAAACATTCCACCTTCTGTGTTGCCAAACTTCTATGGAATGTCTACCGAAGATCCGGATTCATTCATGTTTGAATTCGATATCTTATGTAGAACATATGGTTATACGGATGATGTCCATAAACTTCGTCTTTTTCCTGCAACATTGAAAGAAGCAGCTTTAAAATGGTTTATGGGATTAGGAGAACAAACAATAGCTTCCCGGGATGATATGCGAACTGTCTTCCTTAAGAAATAATAGCCTTATTGCAGATCTAGAGATTCAAAGGAAGATGTGTTTAGAATGACACAACAAGAAGATGAAAATCTAGAAGAATATTTAGAACGGTTTGCATATAATCTTCAGAAGTCTAAACAACATTCCCTAAATCAAGACATTGTTCGCACAATATTCCTCAAAGGTATAAGGGATGAATACCTTGACATTTTAAATGTAATAGGTAAAGGAGATATTTAAAATCTTCCATTTGATGAAATTGTCGAGTTATGTCAGAAATATTCTAGAGGAAGATCTAAGACCGGAAGAAGGGAAGCAAGTTCTAAAGCAGCAAAATCAGCTGCAGGAGGAATAACGAGGGCTGAAATAGGAAGTCTATTGGAAAATTTCAAAACAGATCTTCTGACTACATTAGGGACACAAGTAGATGTGCTAAAGGCTAATAAGAAAAAGGAAGAAGAAGAGAAAGCCTTAGCCATATTTTGTTGAAAATGTAAGAAGAAACATCCTTTGAGAGATTGTCCTTTAGATAGCATTCAAGTGTGTGGTCTTTGTACAGGTAATCACTCCACAGAACAGTGTGTAACATTGAAAGAACTGCAAAATAATTCAATAGATGAAATGCTAGGAGCAGAAGGTTTCTATTATGTTGCACCAAGGAGACCATGGCCACCTAGAATGCCTCAGCCAAATCAGCAGCAAATTCCTCAGCAAAATTATGCTTATCCATCTTATAATCCTTGGAACCCTGCCGTGGCAAGCTTGGCCTCCACAGCAATATCAACAACAACCTGCACAAGGTTGGCGGGGATATGGTTATGGAAACCAACAACCACAACAGTCTCAACAATACGAACAACATTACCAGCAGCAGTACCAACAGCCATTTTCATATCCTCCATATCCTCCATCTATGCCATTTCAACAGCAAACTTCTGCATATCCGCCATCCATTCCATTTCCACAGCATAATCCACCACCATTGCTGCCACAACAACAACAGTTACAGTTACCATCAAATCAACCAAGACCAACACAATTGCCAGCCCAACCTGTGGGTAATCCAAATAACAAAGTGGACAAATCTGCATATACTGTAGAGGAAGCATCATATTTTCCTACTTACTCTATTCTTCCTCTGAATGATGTCCATTTAAGGTTTGGTAAAGTACTTAAAAAGGATTCTCCTCCGATTGTAGAAGAACCAGCTGAACAGGGAGAATCATCTGAACAAGCACAGACTGAAATACAAGTTCAGAGAGGTAAATCAATCACTACTCAAACTCCACCTTACCCTGAAAGGTTAGTGGAACAATCAAAAGAAATAACCCTTCCTGAATTTGATATTTTAGATGAATTAAAGAATGCATATGTGAAAATTCCTTTGTTAAAAGCAATTAAAGAAATACCTATATATGCTAAAACAATAAAGGAATTATGCATTAAGAAATCTGGGAGAAAAAGAAAGGATCCCACAACAATCCAAGTCATTGGTAAGCTAGCAAGCCTTATGTCTACACAAACTACTGTAGAAAAATATCTTGATCCTGGTATCCCTATGGTTACCATATCAATCAATAATTTCTCTGTACCAAATACATTAATAGACTTGGGAGCAGCTATCAATGTAATGACATTAGAGACAATGAAAGCTTTGCAATTAAACGACATTCAAACAACTTCAACAATATTAGAACTAGCAGACAGATCTAAAGTTGTTCCGGAAGGAATGATAGAAGACATCATAGTCTCTTTGGATTCATGGGAATATCCTGTTGACTTCCTTATTCTGCAACCAAAAACAAATCTGGGAGGACATCCTCTAATTTTAGGAAGGCCATGGTTAGCTACCGCTGATGCCTTCATTGGCTGCAGATCACGAAGTATGATTATCTCGCATGGAGATGAAAAGAAGCACATCACACTCTATTCACCTGCACAAACCACTTCTTTAGAATCAATACTTGAAACCCAGGAAAACAAGCAAACAAAAGTAGTTTTAAGTATTAATCAATTCTTTGATTTTAGGGAAGAGGAAGGGAATGAAGATTTGATGGATCTTTTCATTTTAGAACCGAATATTTCAGAGCAGCTTAGAAGAGAACAGTATGAAGCTACTGATAACCTTTTAAATCAGTGTTTCCAGGAAACTTGTACTATTTCAACTTTGCAAAATTCTTTTGTAAACATTTTTCCTGTAAACACAATTTCCAATCCTGTAATCAAAACAATTGAGGTATATCCTGGTAAAACTCTCAATATAGGAAACCAGCTGCAATAAAAACAAGAACAAGAGGTAATTGCATTACTACAGAAATACTCAAAAGCACTTGCCTGGGATTATACTGATATGCAAGGAATCCATCCTAGCACATGTACCCACCACATCTATACTGATGATAAACTAAAACCTGTTAGACAACCGCAAAGACGAATGAATCCTACAATGAAAGAAATAGTAAAAGAAGAACTCCAAAAGCTGTTAAATGTCGGATTCATCTATCCTATTTCAGATAGTCAATGGGTTTCTACATTAGTTATTGTTCCAAAGAAAAATGGAAAGTGGAGGGTATGTGTAGACTATCGTGAACTAAACAAAGCTACATTAAAAGATCATTTTCCTCTACCATTCATTGACCAAGTGCCAGACTCTCTAGCTGGAAAGAAATTTTTTTCTTTCTTAGACGGGTTTAGCGGGTACAATCAGATTAAAATAGCAACCGAAGACCAGGACAAAACTACGTTTACCTGCCCATGGGGAACCTATGCATACAACGTTTTTCCATTTGGGTTATGCAATGCACCTGCAACTTTTCAGAGAGCAGTGCTTGCGATATTTGCTGATCTGGTCCATGAATGTGTAGAAGTGTATATGGATGACTTCACAGTTTACGGAAATACCTATGATGATTGCCTCAATAACCTTGAAAAAGTCTTAAAAAGATGTATCGAACAAATCTGTCATTAAGTAACGAGAAGTGCTATATGATGTTAACAGAGGGAATAGTTCTGGGCCACCATATTTCTGCATCAGGAATCAAGGTGGATCCAGCCAAAATTGAAGTCCTGGTTAACTTAATTCCACCTACAACACAGAAGGAGGTAAGAAGTTTCTTGGGATATGCAGGCTATTACAGACGCTTTATTGAGAATTTTAGTAAAATAGCACAACCTCTGTTTAAACTGTTAGCACGAGACATTGAATTTTAATGGACTACTAGCTGTCAAAATGCTTTTCAAACTTTAAAAGACAAACTGTCAGTGGCGCCTATACTTCGTGGACCAAATTGGTCTTTACCATTTCATATTTCCACTGACGCATCCGATACAGCAATAGGTGCCTCTTTAGGACAGAAAGAAAATTTGCTTAACTATGCAATATACTTTATTAGTAAAAATCTGACACCTGCAGAAGCAAATTATACAGTCACTGAAAAGGAAATGTTAGCTGTTATACACGCAGTAAACAAATTCAGGCATTACATAACATGATATCAAGTGTTTATTCACACAGATCATTCAGCAATAAAATACTTGATGAACAAACCCATCACTAATGGGCGAATTACAAGATGGCTCCTGTTATTACAAGAATTTAACATTACAATCCAAGACCGACCGGGTAAGGAAAACCGGGTGGCTGACTTTCTGTCCCGCATCTAATCACCAGAAGACCCAAATCCTGTGATAGATAACTTCCTGGATGAACATCTATTTGCAATAATAGTAAAAACCCCTTGGTTTACTGATATTGCAAATTACTTGTCATCTGGAAAATTTCCAAATCAATTTACAAGCAAGCAAAGAAAGAAAATAGTTAGAGAAAGTTCTAGATATAGCTGGGTAAATGGTGATTTGTTTTATACTGGTTCTGATCTAATGATTCGAAAGTGTGTGCGTGAAGATGAAATGCTAGATATACTCAGAGCATGCCATGACGAACCATGTGGTGGCCATTTTTCAGACAAACGAACAACATACAAAGTGCTGTAATTGGGCTATTACTGGCCATCTATCTTCAAGGATTCTAAGGCATATGTCAAACAGTGTGACAGTTGCCAAAGAGTAGGGAGACCCATCTTGTCAGATGAAATGCCGCTGAAGCCTCAAGTCCTCATTGAGCCATTCGAACAATGGGTGCTTGATTTTGTGGGACCCATTAATCCACCGTCGAATGGAAAAAGATACATTCTTGTATGCATGGATTATGTGACAAAATGGGTAGAGGCCAAAGCAGTAAGCAGAGCGACAGAGGACACGGTGGTTACTTTCCTCTTTGAAGAAATTTTTGTGCGATATGGAGTACCAAGACAAATAGTGACAGATCAAGGAACGCAGTTTACCTCAAAGTTAGTACGAGATCTGACAGAAAAATACAAGATAAAGCACAGAAAGTCTACTCCGTATCACCCGCAAGCAAATGGTCAGGTCAAATCCACAAACAAGGTCTTAGAAAATATTATGACTAAGACAGTGCAGCTGAATAGAAAGGACTGGTCTGAAAAACTAAAGGATGCATTATGGGCTTATAGGATCACATGGAAAAATACAACTGGTTTTAGTCCATACCAGTTGGTATATGGAAAGGAAGCCCTACTGCCAATTGAGTTTCAGATACAAACCTACAGATTAGCAGCACAGTTGGGCATGGACCTGACAGAGGCACAACAACAGAGAATCATGGAACTTAACCAATTGGATGAAAAGCGTCAACAAGCAATTGAACAGACAACATTAGTACAGCAACAGAGGATGAAATGGCATGATCGATACATCAAAACCAAGACATTCCAGAAGGGAGACTGGGCGTTATTATTCGACTCCAAATTCAGGGATTTCAAAGTGAAATTTACAACACATTGGCTTGGGCCATATGAAATCGAGGAAATCTTTGACAATGGAGCTGTGAGGATAAAGACCATCGACCAGGATCCCACCTCATTTGTTGTCAACGGTCATAGGCTGAAAGTCTATCATCAACCTATTAGTAAAGAGACATTTATGAAACAACTGATCCAAGAATCCGGACTGGAAATAATGGCCATGCCATCTTCCAGTTCAGAAAAAGCATAAAAAATATATATAAAAAAGAAAAAAAAAGAAAAAGAAAAAAAACATAAAAAAGAGAGAAAAAATATATGAAAAAAATCAAAACATAAAAAATAAATTGTTTGCTAGTGAAAACCAGGCAACTGGCACTCAGCAAGCATGAATTCATAGGGGAAAACCAGGGAAACCTGGACTCTATGAATTCTATACTCTTGTTTTACTACTCTTACACAATTTCAATGCAGGACCTCTCAACAGTTGACTTGAGGACAAGTCAAACATTCAACAAGGGAGAGGCTTATAGCAAGATTTTAGCTATTACAGCTAAAGGATTGTGTTGTCCACTTTGAACCTGAAGCAAATATGTTGCAGCAGAACCAGAAGGGACCTGAGTTGAAACACTATTACAGACGGGACCTGAAGCAAACTTGTTGCAGCAGAACCAGATCAGAGCTGGGACAATATACCAGAAGCATTGCAGAGGGACCTGAGAAGAAATACTATTGCAGAGGGACCTGAAGCAAACGAGTTGCAGCAGATTAAATCATTCCAGACACATTGCAGAGGGACCTGAAAGCAAAACATCATTCAAAGGGACCTGAATAATTCAAGCAAGGGAGTATAGTGAACAAGAAGCAGTAATAAAAGGCTACTTTTCATTTATCCAAACACATTTTGGATCCAACATTCCACCTGTACAAACAGCATCAAGGAGCACCTGTACATATCACCTGTACAAACAACAGCAAGGGAGTATATTCATAAGCCATTTTGTGCTTAAATTTCAATTTTTTTTTAGGAACTTCTAGTTTTGATTTAATTAAAGTTAATACCTGCAAATATTCATTGATATTATTTCCCACATATATACCCTACATTCCCTATTCATATTCCATTCCATTCACATCAAAATTTCCCTAGGTATTTTTCATTAAACGCAAAATGATCAAACTGGGACCACTCTTTACCTGCACATGAACTCAGAGCATTAGAATGATTATAATTTTAAACATGACCCCAATGGTCATTTTAAAATTATAAAAACTATGTTATAAAGTATTAAAGCATTTGAATATATACATCATAGGTTATAAGGCATGTGCATAACCTAATAATATTGCAAAAAGAATATAGTATGCGCATATAACAAAGGTATTGGGTACAAAAGTATTGCGCATACAATATGGAGCTATAAGGAAAATATATAAATCAAATGCGAATATGAAAAAGGGATATAACATAGTTATAAAGGGCCAAATGCGCATATATGTCAATGCCAATGGTAATATAAAGTGCGCGAAAATCAAAAGAAAGGGTTATAAAATGAATTGAGACATATGTATAAACCCTAGAGCGCATAGCCAAACAATGAATAGCATACAAAGGACGCGGGCGCAAGTGATATAAGGGAGGCCGTGGCATTCAACGATATGGTAAGTGAAAACTATGGCATATCAAAAGGTATATCATATAATTGCAAAGGGCCGAGAGTTATGATAACAAAGAGAAGGGTTGCAAAGAAATAATATGGAGAAGGCCGTATGCATTAGTGGGAGAATGATATTCAAACAAAAGCATGGCAACCAACGATCATTACACGGAGAATGGTTATACGATGGGTATGATCACAACACAATTGCAATGAGTCAAAACGGTGAACCCCATACGGCACACAGGTCCGGTCTTTGACACGGTGTAATGGTAGAAGAAGGGCTATTGGTTGGTGAAACGGCGGAAAATATGAATAGACAAAACATATATGGCCATCCTCATGACTCAGTCGGGCGACTGAGTCAATGAGGACGGCCATGTAAACACATTTACCAACTAATGAAACGAAGGTACAGTGAGGAAACGGTCATAAGAAACCGTCCCTCCGCTGTTCAAACCACCATTTCTTCATCGCCGAGAGCTCAGACAGTCGGGTTTGAGATCAGAACAAACAAAAGGTGAACAGAGTAAGCTGAGAGGAGTTTTAAAGGGAAATTCTGAAGTGAAGACGCCGAGTTTGGTAAAAAACCAAGGTAAGAACGTGAATGATTTTCACTCGGCGAACTATAGATAAGCTTGAGTCTGCCATTACTCACAGGGTTTGATTGTTTGACATCAGTTTGACTGCCCGAGAAGGAAGGGATTCAACGGTTGTTTGCCTCCGACGTGGCCAGTGACAGCCAGGTAACTCTAAAAATCCGGGATATCTCTCTGTATACAGCACGTAGGGATAAAATGACTCAATCTTAATGCATAAACTGTGGCGTGAATCGGCCAGCATTTAAAATCAATGGTTGCATGCATTACACGATAGAGGAACATGAGAAATCATATGCATTTAACGCGGTGAGGAAGTTTGAATGACTGAGTGTGAGGGTTGTTGAATATATAAACACTGTAGTCGCATCTCTTTGTTTGCTGAGAACCGCCAAGTCTTTAAATGCATATGTATATGTTGTCAATATGCGCCATTGTCATCAGCTGTCAACAACGTTATGAGGGTTTGTGATACGTGGTTGCACCAAACAGAATGCTGGCATATGCATTTAATTGAGTGTTGTATATATATATGAGTTGAAACAGGTGTGCATTGACAAATATGCCGTGGGAATTGTCAAGAAGAAACAGGGGAATGCTGTAGTCATATGTCAAAAAGAGTCAAACGCGTCCATATTCACTGAGTGCTTATAGATACTCATATGTTTGTGCCATTGAAACGCGTAGAACTGTCCTCAAATAGATCTTATTAACTGCAAAATTTTGTTGACAGACAACGTTGCATGGTTGTGTCCTGAGGCCGAGGGTTCATAGATTGAGTTTTTTAAAATTTTTGTTTGCCATTTGATTGAGCAGAGGCCGAGCGCATGTGAATAGCCCTCTAGGCTCATAGGGTGTCTGCAGTCTTTTATATGCAGTGATGTTTTTGTCAAATGTTGCAGTGGATTGAGGCCGAGAATAAATTGCTTGTGTATACAGTCATTTTTTTTAAACAATTTTTTGAAAAAGCCAGTGCAATTTGCAGTCAATGTTTGTTGAATTTCTGAGAGGCTGAGAGAAAAGATTTTGCATTATACAGTCATGCTTTTCCCATTAGGAATAAACAAGAAATGTTTTGAGGCCGAGATGAAAAGTTTCCATTGTGAATACACAAAGAATATTTGAGGAAGTCGAGAGCAAAAGTTCTTCTTATGTTTTTATTTAAATACACAGTAATCATGTTATTTTGCTTTGGGAAACATGGTTAATTCTATATGTGTATTTATTGTTTAAACATAACATACAGGGGACAGTGTATTGATAATGGGTATTCAGGTGTGGTGTGCTTTGAAACAGGGGTTTGCAACAGGTTTTTACAGAGGAAAGACAACAGAGATTTAAAGTTGAATCAGAGAGGGCAGGTAAGCCTCATTGCTTTTACAATTTCATTTAAAAACAATAATCATTATCCTTGTCAAAATGAAATTAGTAACAGCTGAGGATTACATCTATTGGTTCACAGAAATCATGACCAACCGGGTAGAACCCAGATTTTATATAGAGCATTGGGGAAAAGAAACAATAGAAAAATTATATCAGTCGGGCATGATAGGATTTCTCTAGAAGTTCAATGGTCATTCAGAACATATAACTAAAGAGTTTATCAATAACTTCAGTCAAGATAAAACTCAAGTAGGTGAACTCAGTATCCCAGTAACTCAGGAGTTCTTGTCTAAAGCCCTAAACTTGCCTATGATAGGAGAAAACTATCATAAGGGTTTGCATTTCAAGGAGAAAGCCTGGAATTTCTTCCTTGAAAAGAACAGGAAAGGCACCTTTGATAGAGCTAAGGGGATACCCCGTGAATGGTTCAATGAACCATGGGGAGAATTAGTTATGATTATTCAGAAATTTTTGACTTGTGACCGACAGTATAGCATTGCTCATCTATACCATGTTAGATTGCTGCAGCACATAAAGGGAGATGGTAGAATAAACTTGCCATATTTTCTATATAAAAGTCTTGTTAAAATGGTCGAAACAGTGAAACAGGAGAATAAGCCAAAGGCCACACAGGTATATCATCAAGGGTTAATTAAAATCTTGGTAGAGTATCAGGTGAAAGAAAAAGGGTTAGACTGGAAGGAATTTATGCATAAACATCATTTTACTGAACATTTTGTTGATATACAAGACAAAGTAGAGCAAGAAGATAGAAGCATGATGAACTCTCCCTTCTATCCTAGAACCAGAGCAAAGAAGTTAGCCATGCATGAGATTGATACATCTATTTCTGTTCCTAGGACTAGGAATTCTGTTGATTTTGAAAAGGAGGTAGAAGCCTATTCTCCTAGGAAACCAGAAGAACAGGAACCCCTTGAGAGAGATTCCATATTTGATAATGATGCAGGAGAATCCTTGATGAAAACTACCCAAGATTTTGAAAAAGAACTGAATTTGGCCAAGATACAAGACTTAACAGATCAGCTTGAGATAAGAAAAATTGTTGAGAAGCAATTGAAATCAGAGAGTAAAGCACAGAGAAAAGAAAATGCAAAGTTAATAAAAACAAATGACAAATTACAGGAAGAAATAAGCAGGTTAAAAAGAAGAAATGAATTACTTTCTAAACAGGCATTCAAGTGGCTGAAAGATAAAAACACATGGCAAGCTAAGTATGAAAAGCAGAAGGTTAAAGCAGCAATATTAAAGGCCAAACAGGAATCAGAACTTGATTATGTGAACAGGGAAATAGATACAGGCACAACATCTACTTCAGGGGGCAGAAGGTCCAAGAGGAGCAAGAAAGCATGGGGACATGCTTGAACATAAGCATGGGAGAGATGTTGGGCTTCAGATTTGATCTCATTTTGCTTTAATAAACTTATCTAGTTATCCATTTATCCCTCATTTTCACCTCATCCATCTCAT